>APFE030401153.1:58204-90080 GCA_000404065.3 Pinus taeda | reverse complement strand
CATTAAAAATCGAAGGCGACTAGAGTCATCTTTTGCTTTTTCTCGACTCTTAAAAATTGAAAAAGCAAGTTGTGTCAAAGCATCTAAAATTTATTTTAATCGGAATAATGTCATTGTTCCCTCATTGGTCTTAGGTTGAGAAAAATGGAGTCCACCAACCAAGGATTTCCCCTTGAAGGAAATTCTAGTCCTTTCTCCTCTTGGGGAGATGTTGGTGCACCTCATATGGTCACATTGTCCCTCCCAGGAATGACAATCGGCTTGCCCATATGGCTCTTCTCGACCTCTGTCATTCAAACTGCCACAGTTCCTGAGCAATCAAGTCAGCAACTAGATGATACTAGAGTTACACCCCAACCTTATGCTTCGCTTGTTTCTCCCTCCCCTCCTTCCTCTTCGCTTGGTAAGGCTGATGAAGCCAGAAACCAAGTAACTGAGAAGAAGAAGAAAGGGAAGAAGAAAGAGAAGAAGAAGAAGAAGAAGAAGAAGAAGGAGCCAAAGGCGAAAAAGGGAAACCATGCATCATCTAGCAAAAATCCACACACTACACCGTCCAAACCTAAATCTCCATGTGTCATTTGCAAAGGGGACCACTATCATCGAGATTGTCCTTACATCCCTCAGATCTTAAGGGATTGGTCTCCTCATTTGCACAATCAGGTGTCATCAACCTCTGACGATCATGTTGAGAGTACACCGTCAACTAGCAAGAACGAAGTCTCTAAACAGAAAGGAAAATGTAAATTTCCTTGCAAACTGTGTGAAGGCAATCATGTCGTCCACCGTTGTCCCTTCCTGGATGAAGCTATAAGAGTATTGGATGACCGTTCTGCTTCATCGCTACGGCTTCCTCTTGGGTACAAGAAACTCTTGCTGAGTCCATCGCTAGTTGAAAATCCGGCTGACACAACTTTGTGGTCGGTCGAAGCATCTATCATTGCAGATAAGCACTCTGAATCCACACTAGACGAAAGTAAAAAGGTTGAGGCAGAAATCGACTTGGACCTATCTTCAGAAGGTCTATCATCAGATGATACAGTCACCGAAGAGAATGAGAATGACATTGTTCAAATTATTTTTGTAAACATAGAATCCGATTAACATGGGGGCAATCTACCCATTCCTTTATAGTAGGAAGGAATTTCATCAAGGTCATATCCGGCTGTTTATTCGGTCCCACCTCCGAGCAACCTAGTCGTTTCCTCCGATTGGAATCTACTAGGCAGACCCAATTTACCGTCTAATGTACCATTATGAATCATTGTACAAGCTTACAGAATGGTCATGGTTGGCACCATCATAGATGAAGGGTCTTTTGTGAGTACCCTTTCCTCAACTGCTTGGAAAGCGCTTGGTTCACCAACACTTATGCCTGAGATGTGAAATATAACAGGCTTCGATAAAGGAACTAGTTGACTGTTAGGGATCCTTCCAAGTTTGCCTATAACTTTGAGAGGGAAAATCATATATCTAAACGTAATGGTAATCCAAGGACCTTTAGATTATAATCTACTCCTTGGGCGTGACTATATTTATAGCATGGGAGCCATTGTCTCCTCACTCTTTCGAGTAATGTCTTTTCCGCATGAAGGCCGAGTGGTCCAACTCGTATACCACATTTCATTCCCCGACTCACATATAGCTAATAGTCAAGTACCATCCCTAATTGGTCTTTTCATGCAAGGAATGTCTCATCAATCTCCAACCTGTCCACCTGAAGAGCGCGAGCAATTCGGTGGCCATGAATGAATCCCAGGGGGCATGCACCTTGGTCTGCCTCGGCAGGAAAACTTCAAGTATAGTGTAGGTTTCCACGTAGGAATATGACCAGACTAACACGCCCATCCATTTAGGAAAATGGGGTTGGACTGGAATAAGATACCTCAATTAGAAGGTAGGCCTTTCCCGATAGAACAAATGTTTTGTCTGCAAATTGAAGGGTAACCTGGAAACTCTACTTCACTATACCTGGGGGCATGCAAACCTTTTCTGCGCGCAAGTGAAAAGCAGCCAGCGTAACGCTAACTCTACAATTCCGCTAACTTCAACTGCTTAAGTTAGGTGAGTGGTCAAGTCAACCGTTCACCTTCGCAGGGGCCAAATGGCGCCGAAAAAGTAAAGGAAAAATTTTCCTACCTAACCTTAGTAGTTAACTAACCCCTAGGGCAGTAGTTGGTCGTTCCTAGCTTGCATGCGAGAGGGAGAGGAGCAAAGTTTCGAATGGTGCAAGCTCCTTAAAAATTGAACCTATCAGTGAGACATCCTTATTATATGACTGGAACGAGCAATTTTTATGTGAAGTTTAAGCTCGTTAAAAATTAAACCTAAGCAATGAGAAAATGTTCCCCCAGAGTTTAAGCTCATTGAAAAATGAACCAACCTCGAGTAAATAACCTTTGTGGATGCATTATCATCAGGTTCTGAGCCCTGGTCGTGTTCCTTCCATCACTTCCACTCTGTTTTAGCTTATCATACACCTCCATTTGATTGTTTACCCTTTTGAGGAACATCTGCGAAGAGTGATTCTATTAGCCATCCTTGTGACACTGCCATGATTGGAAAGTTCCAAACCTTACCTGGAATTAGCAGCTACCCAAAAATATCACTTGTTCCTCAAAGATGAGTCTCCTTTAAACTCTTTTCACCTGACTCGTAAAATATGAAAAGATTGCCAAGAAGTTGGCCTCTCCAGCTTGTTAAAGCTACCGGGAGTGTTATCCCTCCTCTAGATTTTAATCTTTTTGGACCTGAGGGATTATTACACAAAAATATCGAGTGCTTGTTTTGTTTGGCTCGTTAAAACTATCGAAAATTCATCCATTTCGTATTATTTTATACTTTTTCAGACTTAAGGGATTATATGATGAAAAAGGATTACCGAAGTTTCCTTTCCGTCCCTTTTCAGACTCTCTAAAATAGAAAAAGGATCGAGTTGTCTTTGTTGTTAAACTCGTTAAAACCAATAGCGACAAACTTTTCCATGCAGAAAATAACGAGTTTCACTGTTGCTAGGCTCGTTAAAACATAGTGACAGGTTTGCTCGAAGGGAAAATTAGAGAACAAGCATATGTTATCCTCCTCAAGCTTGATAAAAATAAAGAGGTACTGTCAGCAATGACTAGGAAAAATTGGGAAGAAAACCTAAAGAAACTTTATTGGTAGCGAGTCGCTCTTGAACATGACACTTTCACTCCATCACCACGATTAAGTCGAGTTGAGTTATTCTGTTCACCTGTCATATTACCATTGGTCCACTGTACCATCCATCTTTGGGGTTAACGCTACCAATCCATTTCAATGTCGCCGATATGTTCAAGAGAAGTCGATCAGAGAATTCACCAACCCATCTTGTGTCTCATTTGTTGCAATACCTTCATGCTTCATCCTTTCATGACCGCCACCCTGAACCCTGTATCATCAGATCGTTTTCACCTCCACAAAATCATTTGCTCCGTTCCGTGTCGTAGATGTGCTCATTAAAACCTTTGATTTTGTCTCAAAATTGACCAAAAAAACTACACAAAGCACCCATTAGACTTGTTGGCATAATGACTAACCCAATTCACTCTATTAGCATAAATATAATCAAAAACATGCAATAAACTAATGAGAATGGTGCATTAAGTCGAATTATGAGGGTGAATGAGCCCATATAATTACTCATTTTTGGGGCTCATCATCAGCCCCCTACTGAAAGTGTTGTTGATCCTCTGAGCAACTAATCTATCTCTTCATCCTTGATGGCCCTGGTGGCCTCCTTATCATCCCAAGCTTCTGATTTAGTCTACTCATGTGTGCCATAAAATTCTTCCTTCTTGTCCATGTCCTTCCACCGTCCCTCCTAGTCTGCTTGTTTGAATTCTTGTGCTTTTCTTGGCCTTAAAATACATGGAAGTTTGCCTTTTTCTCTTCCATTTTTGTTTTGGAGGTGTGCTTAGAACGACAAGCACGGTTGCTGCCTCTCTTGCCAATGTCTCGAGTGGTTTCTCCTCTTGTTGTTCTTTTTCTTTGCGTCCCGTAGAAGACCCTGTGTCAACTGTTTCTGGATGTGTTGCTGCTATTTCAGGATGTGTCTTTCCCTATTGTTTGGACGTGCCTTCTTTGGTTGTGACAGCTTTTACTTGGGGTTTTTCAGCCTTTTTTTCCCTACTCTGCATTCTCTTTTCCCGTGGTGTTTGTGCTGATGTCGGCACCTGTGTTTTAGACTCAGTAACCTAGCCTATTTCTCCTTTTCCTCTCTATTCTTGTTGTGCCTGAATGTCTTGCGTTTCTGCACCATTGGTTTTCTCACCTTTTTAATTGTGTTCTTCTTCCTCACTGTTGGATGGGGTGATATTTTTGGCCAAAACTCTGATATTGTCATCCCTAGACATGTTTTGGAAGACTTCCCATGATATGGGGATAGTGTAGGTATGCAGGGCACCTTAAACTAATAATTTGATGAGCACATGATGGGCCACCTGGTCTGGAATCCCTTCATTGATTTTTGTCCCACATTCAACTAGTGACTGAAGAAGAAAATAGGGAATGCTCAGTTTAGTTTCTGGAGGTAAATTAATTCCATGTCTAATTTCACACAGCAACCTGAAATGATAACCATAGATAATGCCGAATCTTCCTTCACAAGTAATGTACTCATGATTTGGAAACTGACTTCCCTCCAGAGAGGAGGCAAGCTAGCTCTCCTCACCCCATTTTTGTCCTCTACAGGATGTTCCTCGGGCAGGAAGAATGCTTTCTTGGCAGATTGGCCCAATGCCCTCTCTTCTTTGCTCCAATATATCCCTAATGGAAAACTAGTAACTTGACTTATGAGCTCAGGGGTAAGCTCTAGGGTCAAACCCCTAAAATTGACTATGGCATGTGTCTTTGATTGAGATCTCAAGGACATTAAAAATTCTTCAGCTATCTCCTCGTCATGATCCTGGATTTTGTTAAAGAACGTCATCCAATTGGCTTGTGTGAAGAGGTTCACCACCTCAGGATTCTCACGCAATTTGCTGGAGTCCGAGGGTTCCCTTCTGATGAATCCCCCTGGCATGGTGAAAGTGCTCCTTTTTTATGCTTTAGTCAGAAAAGGGAATGTTGTTTATGGTTTCCCCCTAGACTTCAAGGAAGAATTCCTTGGTTGTTTAATATCAATGAGCAAAAATTCCTTGGTTTCAAGACTACGGTGACTCAGCTCTCAGCTATCTGGTTATGAAAGGAAGAGTTTTGCTTCTACAAACAGGGGACAGAGACCAAGTTTTTTTCTTAGCACACATTCAGATATGCAAATTTAAAATTTTCATACACAAGCTGATTTTTCACTGATTTCCCAATCTGATGCCATGTTTAATTCACCACCTTGCACAAACAAATCATGCACAAAGAAGTTTTCCTGAGCCTACCTCATTTTGAGCTTGAAATTCACCGAAAATCCTGGGTTTTCTTTCTGCACAGCTGTTTTTGCCTTTCTTGTAGAAGGCTCTCATTTCCTATAGAACGAAACTGCACTTCCTAAGAGCCCGAGAGGCAAGAGATTTTTTAAAAAACGGCAGAAATATCAAAAAATCAGGTAGGAATCTTGTACAGGACCACTGGTTAGTTGATCTGGAAGTGGTGGACGCGTGCTTCAGTTGTGAATGTCGTGATGGCGCAGTGAACAAAGAGTGGTGAGAGTTTCAGCCAAGCATCGCTTAACTGCAGCATGATTTGTGTGAGAAGATGAGGTGGCAGAAATGTGCGTTGTCATTATTCGGACCGTTGGTCCCTACTGCAATGTCATCATGGGACTGGATGTCTTATGCCTGTAATCCCTTACCATCAGTTGCGTTGGAGTTCAACATCTGCCACCACCTGTTTTTTTTTTAAATTTCCCATGAATTGCTATACACATGTGTTGGTGACCTCTGAATGAATGCAATCAAACCAACCGAGGATAAAAAGTTGACTAGCCAACCTTCTAGCTTAATCCAACCATTTCATTCGTTCATGCACTTTTGAATCATATAGATGCAAATAGAGGAACTGGTTTAAACACATTCCTGTAAGTCGACGCGCTGCTTGGTCCTTTTTGCAACTGCATGCTCATATTCTGTGGATGCACGCTGGTTTGTTTGTTGATACATGGCTTATTTTCTGGTGCAGGTATTCTTTGGTTGGATCTACAATGCAAGAGCCTGCTTCAACTTTCAGATTTGCACCCTCATGCTGTTGATGGTGAATGTTTACAAGACAGCAACTTGTTTTCTCCATAGCTCCCAAACGACAGATCGGATTGCCATGAAACTTTCTGAGCATGCTTCTATCATTGTTATGCACCTCCCATAGCAAAATTGTGGTCAATGGATGCACAGATTGAGAAAAACTAAAAATGGCTGAATATTACAGGGGTCAATTTCTCGAAAACCATGCATCAGAATCGGCTGCAAATGCTTGGGTAGGTTACTATCACCCATATGCATCTCCCCATGAAACAGATTTTGAAACGGATGCACGGATATGGAAAAAATGCGAAAATGGCTGAAGGTGATGGAGGTTGATTTCTTGGAAACTGTGCACCAGAATTGGCTAAAATTGCTCGAGCATGTTGCCATCATCCCTATATAACTCCTTGAAAAATATTTTTTAAAATAGATGCATGGTTTTCACATGAGGGAAAAAACAAATTTCTATTCTATGTATTTTTGCTTCAAAGCATTCTGCAGGCGGTTTGCACAGTAAGAAAAAATGAGCTTGGGCTATGATACAGGCATCGAAATGATGGAGGAGGAGTTTGAAGTTTACAGGAGGATTTATGAACACTTTATGAAGATATCATGTTCGCCAAACTGCTTTTTGAAATCCATTTCTAGCTTCCTATAATTTCTACAGGAACTTCCTGTAGAAAACACAGTTTTCATAAAAGAAGCACAATGAGGTGGAAAAAATGATGGAGAAGGGTGAGGGATGGAAACATGGATGTGTACAGGCCTCATGGACATATTCCCAGCCTTCGGGTCCTCTTCAGAGATCAATTTTGGCTTGTTTGTAGGCTTCCTGTAGAAGACACAGAACTTCCTGTAGAAGACACAGAAATTCCTATAGAAGGCACAGAACTTCCTCTGTCTTTGTTTTGAGAGATCCTCCTACTCTGCAATGTCCTTGCTACAACCTACAATTATTCAATAGAAATTAGGTTTATTTTTCTTTTTCTCTTTTCTTCTTTCTTTTTCTCTTTTTTTCTTGAAAACAACTAGGGCGCTTCATGGAGGTTTTCACCATAATTGCTTTCCCTGGGTACCTCCAAGGGAGGTTTTCACCCAAGGATCTTATTCTTTTCTCTTTTCTCTTTTTTCCAACCCATTGACCGCCTCATGGAGGTTTTCAATCAATGAGCCAATCTGAGGCACCTCCGATGAGGTTTTCACCTTAGATCTTTATTTTTCTCTTATTTTCTTTTTTTCTTTTTTCTTTTCTACCCTACCCTACTTGAAAAACAAAATCATTTTCAAGTATAAGAATACTTCCAATGGAGCCATGTGCACATCGATATTAGAGACAAAATGATGTGGAGGCTTAAAATGCATGCTTTGACAACTATTCGGATTTCAGAGACCAAATGGTTTGACTTTGAAGGGATCAAACACAGCTGAAGAAGAGAGTACTACTGCATCTTAGTGACCGTTTGAAACCATATCTCAATATAGCTCTGATATCCTTGGTCCTTTTGCTAATATGGATCATTCTTCATGTCACCTTCTATCATGACCTTCACATCCTCCTCCTTTTGCTGATTTTTCTCTTGAATACATGGAGGATTTGATGGTAACCATGAGGGAGCACTTTCAATTTTTGATTTTGATGTCTTCTCTTCATCAAGTGCAGCCCATGGTTCTTTGATCTCCTCTTTTGAATCTTCTTCTGTTGGATGTGGTCCTTCAATGATATCTATATAATCTCTTTCTTGCAATACTCTTCCTGAGCTATGGTGAATATCATTGAGCTCAAAAGGAGTTCTTTAGACATGTTGTGCCTCAACAATATAATTGGGTTAAGCTACTCCAATGTGCGGGTTTGGAAATAGTGGTACAGGTAGTTGAGTGGGGGTGTATTTTTGAGATGGATGTGGATGGGGTTGTGGATGGGTAGGCGATGGAGGAAAAGGAGTGGGAGGAGAGTTGTATTGGGGCCTCCACCCCTGATGAGGTGCATCCCACTGAGGCTGTGGCTGAGCATAAGAGTGAAACGAATGAGCAACTGGGGGAGCATGGTATTGAGATGGATACGACCAAGGAGGGGGTATGGACCAGGAAGGATGAGTAGGGGGACCCCAAGAAGGCATGGAAGTCGCTTGATAGGGGTTGTAATAGGTCTGGGATGTCCCTTGCATTCCCTGCTCGTAAGTTCTAGGTCCATGTGGCCTCCTTTGGTTCATGAAATAGAGTGGTTCAGTGGCTCCTTTAGCCCTCTAATATGCAGCTTTGATTCTGGGTAAGGAAGGGCACTGATATGTAGGACGGTCTTTTTCACAGACAAAACACACTTCTATGGAGTGCAATGGACATTCGTTCCTAGGATGCTTTCTAGTGAACCTGGGACAAAATATGGCCAAAGCCCTCTTGGCTTCCTCTTGCTTCCTTTGGATCTGTAAGGTATCCAGTTGCATGGTAAGAAACTGCCTCACCTCGCTCTTGAAATCTTCCATCTGATTTGCAAATTCATTTTTGGATAAGGTACTACTCCCAACATTTCTATTTGTAGCCATTTGCTCCAGAGGAATGTTTTATTCTTCTTCTCTCCTAGAGGTTCTTCAAATATGTCATGTTATCCACCTAAGGATTATTCTTAATCACAACCATCGAAGAAGAGAGAAGGTTGGCTATGTGAAGCAGTGGGGGTGTTGTGCAAACATTTCTCTAAATTATCTTTACTCCTACAAGGCATGAAAATAAATCTTTTTGGTTGATTTTTGTTTTTTTTTTCTGCTTGTACCTGCAAAACTGAAATAGATTGAATTGCAACTAACTAAAATCTATCCTGCTGAACTGAAAATGCGGAATTGAAATGAAAGCAGGAAAGGACTAATCTATTTTGTTGAAATGAAATTGCAGGATTGAAATGCTAGGCTACGCTTGCAGAATTGAAATTGCGGAATTGAAATGCTAATCTACACTTGCAGAATTGAAATTGTGGAATTGAAATGCTAATTAATGCTTGCAGAAATGAAATTTCGGAATTGAAATGTTAATCTATGAAAGCAGGAAATTTCTAATCTACTTTTGCGGAAATGAAATTGCAGAATGGAAACGAAACAATCTACTCTACGCTTGCTGAAATAAACTACTTAGCAGAAGGTTGTAGTAGAAAATAGAAGAAAAACAGCAATGACCAATACTCTGACGCTTCCCCGCCAACAGCACCAAAAATATGGTGGGCCCCAGTATTGCAGCAATAATGCTACAACTCCTGGGACTCCCTTCTTTACTTTTATCAACCCGGTAGTTCGTAACAAACTTGCAAGCGATGGTGCTGTATGCACAAGTACTAGCTCTTGCCATGGCTGTCACTTGATCAGCTAACACAAGTCCGCCAGGAGCTTAAACCAACTTCTATGAGCTCTTAGAAGAAGCTTTTAATTGATAGATGAAATCTAACTCAAAGGAGGCTAACCTACTTGCAGAAAGAAACTGAAAAGCTGAAAGGAAATGCAAACCCTAGTTTTACCAACTAGCCCTACTGATGCAAGAAAAAAGGATGAAAGCTATTTAAAAAGATGCCATTGATTCTTTGGAAGGTTAAGTGCATGTGTCTAAGATACTTCTGAAATGAAATCTGAAAAGAAACATCTTTTTTTATTTTTGAGTAAGTTGGCAGAATTATTATGCATGTGCTTTGACTATTTCTTTCTGTGCAGAGGTTGATTGGCGAAAGAAAATGCTTGCAGGAGGTTGGGAAGGTGAGACGAGGGCCTAAGGGGTCCCTAGCACCCTTCCAGAGAGTTTTCCAGTGATCAGATCTCAAGAAACCGCTTTCGTGAGCTTCTACAGGAAGTCTGCAGGGGTTCTACAGGACGTTCTATAGCTTCTACAGGATGTTCCGCAAAGAGGATTTTGGAGGGTTGATGGAGAAAAAACGATGGGAAGGTGGGTATCGAGGTGAGATAAGGGTGTGAGGAGGTCTTAGGACTTCGTCACTAAGGATAAAGAGTGGTTAAGGCGATCGGGTTGGTTCGAGGATGAGAGAAGCAACGTTGTGTAGGAATGTAGGGACGAGGGCAAAGGGAGAAAACGTAGCAAATAAGAGGCAAGAATCTAAGTTGGAGGATGAAGCAGGTTGCGTTGATGGGGTAAGGGTAGGAGAGGAGGTTTCACTAGCGCTCTGCATGTGATTGTTTAAAACTAACCAACAAAGACTAAGAAAAACAAAGATCTAGTTGTTTTAACCTAATTTGACCTAGACATCAGCAAAGAAAAATGATAAAAAGTTTATTAGCAGCTAATCATGTAAAACAACTAAGGAAACCAAGCAAGAATGGATCTAAGCATGTAATCACAACTGGTACTAACTTCTGAAACTAAGAATCTAACACTAGAAATTGCATGAAGAAGCAAGAACAGTGTTTTTATGGCAACAAGGGCACCTTGGTCTCAGCTGATGGTACCAAGGAGGGAGAGGTGAGATCAAGGGTTGCTTGTTGGCCTTTTCTGAAGATATTTTCTGTACTCAAACTGTCAAATCAACCTGAAGCATGAAAAGCTATTTTAATCATCGAAAACAACCTCAGTAACAAAGCAAGATCTTATTCTAAATAACTGATTTTATTCTAAGAATGAAGCAAAGACACATAAAAGTACACAAAGGAGGTTTTGGCACTTGAGTTGGGCCCAGCCCCAAGAGATACAACCTCCTAAGGAATATCAAAGCTGGTGCAAAGTTGGATTCATCTTTACTGATCAAGAAATAATAGTTACATCCCAAAAATTGTCTACAAGAAAAAGCTTGAAAATGCGTTGAAATGCAGAGCTAACCTACTGCCTAAAAAATGACTACAAAATGACTAAAATCAAAATAAAAAATGACTAACTAGCTAACTCCAAATGAGGCCCTAATCCTTCTTATTTATACAAATTGAGGACCCCAACAGTCCTCCTAAACTTTAGGGACTCGGCTGCCAAAACTTGCAGTTAACAGCAACTTTACTAGCCCTTGCTCGGTTGCCCTTGTGATAATCAATGTGGTGGCCCTTGAACTCCGAGTTGTTGGTGCAGAATTCGAGGTAACGGCTCATAAATGAAGGGGACACCTTCCTACAAATCCTCTCCCTTGTTCTTCCACGAATTTGGCTGCCAGGTGCTCATTAAAACCTTTGATTTTGCCTCAAAATTAACCAAATTAACTACACAAACCACCTATTAGACTTGTTGGCATAATGACTAACCCAATTCACTCTATTAGCATAAACATAATCAAAAACATTCAATAAACTAATGATAATGGTGGATTAATTCGAATTAGGAGGTTAAATGAGCCCACATAATTACTCATTTCTAGGGATCATCATCACCCCCCTACTGAAAGTGTTGTTCATCCTCTGAGCAACTAATCTATCTCTTCATCCTTGATGGCCCTAATGGTCCCCTTATCATCCCAAGCTTCTGATGTAGTCTACTTATGTGTGCCATAAAATTCTACTTCTTGTCCATGTCCTTCCACTGTTCCTCCTAGTCTGCTTGTTTGAATTCTTGTGTTTTTCTTGGCCTTAACATACATGGAAGTTTGTCTTTTTCTCTTCCATTTTTTTTTTGGAGGTGTGCTTAGTGCGACAAGCATGGTTGCAGCCTCTCTTGCCAATGTCTCGGGTGATTTCTCCTCTTGCTCTTCTTTTTCTCTGCTTCCTGTAGAAGACCATGTGTCAACTGTTTCTGGCTGTGTTGCTGCCATTTCAGGATGTGTCTTTCCCTATTGTTTGGACGTGCCTTCTTTGGATGTAATAGCTTTTACTTGGGGTTTTTCAACCTTTTCTGCCCCACTCTGCATTCTCTTTTCCCGTGGTGTTTGTGCTGATGTCGGCACCTGTGTTTTAGGCTCAGAAACCTGTCCTATTTCTCATTTTCCTCTCTGTTCTTGTTGTGCCTGAATGTCTTGTGTTTCTGCACCATTGGTTTTCTCACCTTTGTCAATGTGTTCTTCTTCCTCACTACTGGATGGGGTGATATTTTCAGCGAAAAATATGATATTGTCATCCCTAGACATGTTTCGGAAGACTTCCCATGATATGGGGATAGTGGAGGTGTGCAAGGCATCTTCTACTAATAATTTGATGAGCCCATGACAGGCCACTTGTTCTGGAATCCCTTCATTGATTTTTGTCCCACATTCAACTAGTGACTAAAGAAGAAAATAGGGAATGCTCAGTTTCGTTTCTGAAGGTAAATCAATTCCATGTCTAAGTTCACACAGCAACCTGAAATGATAATCATAGATAATGTTGAATCTTCCTTCACAAGTAATGTACTTCATGATTTGGAAACTGACTTCCCTCTAAAGAGGAGGCAAGCTAGCTCTTCTCACCCTGTTTTTGTCCTCTACAGGATGTTCCTCAAGCAAGAAGAATGCTTTCTTGGTAGCTTGGCCCAATTCCGTCTCTTCTTTGCTCCAAGATATCCCTAATGGTATACCAGTAACTTGACTTATGAGCTTAGGGGTAAGCTCTAGGGTCAAACCCCTAAAATTCACCGTGGCATGTGTCTTTGATTGACATCTCAGGGATATTAAAAATTCTTCAGCTATCTCCTCGTCGTGATCCTGGATTTTGTCAAAGAACGTCATCCAATTGGCTCGTGTGAATAGGTTCACCACCTTAGGATTCTCACGCAATTTGCTGGAGTCCGAGGGTTCCCTTCTGATGAATCCCCCTGGCATGGTGAGAGTGCTCATTTTTTATGCTTTGGTCAAAAAAGGGAATGTTGTTTATGGTTTCCCCTAGACTTCAAGGAAGAATTCCTCGGCTATTTAATATCAATGAGCAACAATTCCCAGGTTTCAAGACTGCGGTGACTCAGCTCTCAGCTATCTGGTTATGAAAGGAAGAGTTTTTCTTCTACAGACAGGGGACAGAGACCAAGTTTTTTTCTCAACACACATTCAGATATAAAAATTTAAAATTTTCATACACAGGCTGATTTTTCACTGATTTCATAATCTGATGCCATTTTTAATTCACCACATTGCACAAACAAATCGTGCGCAAACAAATTTTTGTAAGCCTACCTCGTTTTGAGCTTGAAATTCGCCAAAAATCCTGGGTCTTCTTTCTGCACGGTTGTTTCTGCCTTTCTTGTAGAAGCCTTCCTGTAGAAGCCTCTCGTTTCCTATAGAACAAAGCTACGCTTCCTGTAGAGCCCGATAGTCGGGAGATTTTTTAAAAAATGGCAGAAATCATGAAAAATCAGGCAGGAACCTTGTACAGGACCACTGTTTAGCTGATCTGGAAGTGGTGGACGTGTGCTTCAGTTGTGAATGTTGTGATGGCATAGTGAACAAAGAGTGGTGAGAGTTTCAGCTGAGCATCGTTTAACTGCAGCGTGATTCGTGTGAGAAGATAAAGTGGTAGAAATGTGTGTTGTCATTATTCAGACCGTTGGTCCATACTGCAGTGTCATCATGGGACTGGATGTCTTCTGCCTGTAATCCCTTACCATCAGTTGCACTGGAGTTCAACATCTTCCATCACCTGTTTTTTTTTTTTTCCCGTGAATGGCTATACACGTGTGCTGGTGATCTCTGGATGAGTGCAATCGAATGAACCGAGGGTGTCAAGTTGACTAGCTAGCCTTCTATCTTAATCCAACCATTTCATTTGTTCATGCACTTTCGAATCATATAGATGCAAATAAAGGAACTGTTTTAGACACATACATGTAAGTCAACGTGCTACTTAGTCCTTTTTGTTGCTGCATGCTCATATTTTGTGGATGCATGCTGGTCTATTTGCTGATACATGGCTTATTTTCTAGTGCAGGTATCCTTTGGCTGGATCTATGCTGCAGGAGCCTGCTTCAACGTTCAGATTTGCATCCTCATGTTGTTGATGTTGAATTTTTACAAGACAACAACTTGTTTTCTCCATAGCTCCCAAACGATAGATCGGATTGACCTGAAACTTTCTAAGCATGCTTCTATAATTTTTATGCACCTCCCATAGTAAAATTATGGTCAATGGATGCATGGATATCGAGAAAAAATGAAAATGGTTGAATATTATAGGGGTCAATTTCTCGGAAACCGTGCATCGGAATCAGCTGAAACTGCTTGGGTAGGTTACTATCACCCATATGCATATCCCCATGAAACAGATTTTGAACGGATATGGACAAAATGTAAAAATGGCTGAAGGTGATGGAGGTCGATTTCCTGGAAACCATGCACCGGAATTGGATGAAAATACTCGGGCATGTTGCCATCATCCCTATACAACTCCCCGTAAAACAGTTTTGTAAATGGATGCACGGTTTTCACGTGAGGGAAAAAACGAATTTTTGTTTTATGTATTTTTGCTTCAAAGCATTCTGCAAGCGGTTTGCACAGTAAGAAAAAATGAGCTTGGGCTGTGATGCAGGCATGGAAATGATGGAGGAGGAGTTTGAAGATTACAGGAGGATTTATGAACCCTTTATGAAGCTATCATGTTTGCCAAACTACTTTTTGAAATCCATTTCTAGCTTCCTGTAATTTCTATAGGAACTTCCTGTAGAAAACACAGTTTTCATAAAAGAAGCACAATGAGGTGGAAAAAATAATGGAGAAGGGTGAGGGATGGAAACATGAATGTGTGCAAGCCCCATGGACATATTCCCAGCCTTCGAGTCCTCTTTAAATATCGATTTTGGCTTGTTTGTAGGCTTCCTGTAGAAGACACAAAACTTCTTGTAGAAGACACAACTTCCTGTAGAAGGCACAGAACTTCCTCTGTCTTTGTTTTGAGCGATCCTCCTAACCTGCAATGTTCTTGCTGCAACCTGCAATTTTTCAATGGAAATTAGGTTTATTTTTCTTTTTCTCTTTTCTTCTTTCTTTTTCTCTTTTTTTCTTGAAAACAACTACGGCGCCTCATGGAGGTTTTCACCCTAATTGCCTACCATGGGCGCCTCCAAGGGAGGTTTTCACTCAAGGATCTTATTCTTTTTTCTTTTCTCTTTTTTCCAACCCATTGACTACCTCATGGAGGTTTTCAATCAATGAGCCGATCTGAGGCGCCTTCAAGGAGGTTTTCACCTTAGATCTTTATTTTTCTCTTATTTTCTTTTTTTCTTTTTTTTTCTTTTTTTCTACCCTACCCTACTTGAAAAACAAAATCATTTTCAAGTATAAGAATACTTCCAATGGAGCCATGTGCACATCGAGATTAGAGACAAAATGATGTGGAGGCTTAAAATGCATGCTTTGACAGCTATATGGATTTCAAAGACCAAATGATTTGACTTTGAAGGGATCAAACACAGCTGAGGAAGAGAGTAATACTGCAACTTAGTGACCGTCTGGAACCATATCTCAATATAGATCTGATATCCTTGGTCCTTTTGCTAATATAAATCATTCTTCATGTCACCTTCTATCATGACCTTCACATCCTCCTCTTTTTGCTGATTTTTCTCTTGAATACATGGAGGATTTGATGGTAACCATGAGGAAACACTCTCAATCTTTGATTCTGATGTCTTCTCTTCATCAAGTGCAGCCCATGGTTCTTTGATATCTTCTTTTGAATCTTCTTCTGCTGGATGTGGTCCTTCAATGATATCAATATAATCTCTTTCTTGCAATACTCTTTCTGAGCTATGGTGAATATCATTGAGCTCAAAAGGAGTTGTTTGGACATGTTGTACCTCAACATTATAATTAGGTTGAGCTACTCCAATGTGAGGGTTTGGAAATGGTGGTATAGGTAGTTGAGTGGCGGTGTATTTTTGAGATGGATGGGGATGGGGTTGTGGATGGGCAGGCAATGGAGGCAAAGGAGCGGGAGGAGAGTTGTACTGGGGCCTCCACCCCTGATGAGGTGCATCCCACTGACGTTGTGGCTGAGCATAAGAGTGAAACGAATGAGCAACTAGGGGAGCATGGTATTGAGATGGATACGACCAAGGAGGGGGTATGGACCAAGAAGTATGAGCAGGGGGGCCCCAAGAAGGCATCGAAATGGATTGATAGGGTTTGTAATAGGTCTGGGATGTCCCTTGCATTCCCTGCTCGTAAGTTCTGGGTCCATGTGGCCTCCTTTGATTCATGAAATAGAGTGGTTCTGTGGCTCCTTTAGCCCTCCGATATGCAGCTTTGATTCTGGGTAAGGAAGGGCACTGATCTATAGGATGGTCTTTTACGGACAAAACACACTTCTATGGAGTGCAGTGGACATTCGTTCCTAGGATGCTTTCTAGTGCACCTATGACCAAATATGGCCAAAGCCCTCTTGGCTTCCTCTTGTGTCCTTTGGATATGTAAGGTATCCAGTTGCATGGCAAGAAACTGCCTCACCTCGTTCTTGAAATCTTCCATCTAATTTGCAAATTCATTTTTGGATAAGGTACTGCTCCCAACATTTCTGTTTGTAGCCATTTGCTCCAAAGGAATGTTTTCTTCTTCTTCTCCCCTAGAGATTCTTCAAATATGTCTTGTTGTCCACATAAGGGTTATTCTTAATCACAGCCATCAAAGAAGAAAGAAGGTTGGCTGTGTGAAGCAGTGGGAGTGTTGTGCAAACATTTTTCTGAATTATCTCTACTCCTACAAAGCATGAAAATAAATATTTTTGGTTGATTTTTGTTTTTTTTCTGCTTGTATCTGCAAAACTGAAATAGATTGAACTGCAACTAACTAAAGTCTATCTTGCTGAAATGAAAATGTGGAATTGAAATGAAAGTAGGAAATGACTAATCTATTTTGCTGAAATGAAATTGCATGAATGAAATGCTAGGCTATGCTTGCAGAATTGATATTGTGGAATTGAAATGCTAATCTACGCTTGCAGAATTGAAATACTAATCTAGGCTTGCAGAATTGAAATTGTGAAATTGAAATGCTAATCTACGCTTGGAGAAATGAAATTGCAGAATTGAAATGCTAATCTATGAAAGCAAAAAATTTCTAATCTACTTTTGCGGAATGGAAACGAAAGAATCTACTCTACGCTTGCTGAAATAAACTACTTAGCAGAAGGTTGTAGTAGAAAATATAAGAAAAACAACAATCACCAATACTCTGATGCTTCCCTAGCAACGGCCCCAAAATGATGGTGGGCCCCAGTATTGCAGCAATAATGCTGCAAGTCCTGGGACTCCCTTCTTTACTTTTATCAACCCGGTAGTTCGTAACAAACTTGGAAGCGACAGTGCTGTATGCACAAGTACTAGCTCTTGTTGCAGCTGTCACTTGATCAGCTGGCACAAGTCCACTAGGAGCTTAAACCAACATCTATGAGCTCCTAGAAGAAGCTTTTAATTGATGGATGAAAGCTAACTCAAAGGAGGCTAACCTACTTGCAGAAAGAAACTGAAAATCTGAAAGGAAATGCAAACCCTAGCAAACCCTAGTTTTACCAACTAGCCCTATTGATGCAAGAAAAAGGATGAAAGATAATAAAAAGGATGCCATTGATTCTTTGGAAGGTTAAGTGCATGTGTCTAAGCTACTTCTGAAATGAAATCTGAAAAGAAACATCTTTTTGTATTTTTAAGTAAGTTGGAAGAATTATTATGCATGTGCTTTGACTATTTCTTTCTGTGCAGAGGTTGATTAGCGAAAGGAAATGATTGCAGGAGGTTGGGAAGGTGAGAAGAGGGCCAAAGGGGTCCCTAGCACCCTTCCATAGAGTTTCACGGAGATTGGATCTCAAGAAACTGCTTTCGTGAGCTTCTACAGGAAGTCTGCAAGAGTTTTAGAGGATGTTCTGTAGCTTCTACAGGATGTTCCGAAAAGAGGATTTTGCAGGGTTGATGGAGGAAAAATGGTGGGAAGGTGGGTATGGAGGTGGGATAAGGGTGTGAGGAGGTCTTAGGACTTGGTGACTAAGGATAAAGAGTGGTTAAGGCGATTGGTTTGGTTCGAAGATGAGAGAAACAACGTGGTGCAGAAATGTAGGGACTAGGGCAAAGGGAGAAAACATAGAAAATGAGAGGCAAGAATCTAAGTTGGAGGACGAAGGAGGTTGCATTGATAGGGTAAGGGTAGGAGACGAGGTTTCACAGGCACTCTGCACGTGATTGTCCAAAACTAACCAACAAGGACTAAGAAAACCAAAGATCTAGTTGTTTTAACCTAATTTGACCTAGACATCAGCAAAGAAAGATGAATAGAAGTTTATTGGCAGCGAATCATGTAAAAAAACTATGGAAACCAAGTAAGAATGGATATAATCATGTAATCACAACTGGTACTAACTTTTGCAACTAAGAATATAACATTAGAAATTGCATGAAGAAGCAAGAACAGTGTTTTTATGGCAGCAAGGACAGCTTGGTCTCAGCTCATGGTCCCAAGGAGGGAGAGGTGAGATCAAGGGTTGCTTGTTGGCCTTTTCTGAAGATCTTTTCTGTACTCAAACTGTCGAATCAACCTAAAGCATGAAAAGCTATTTTAATCATCAAAAACAACCTAAGTAACAAAGCAAGATCTTATTCTAAATAACAGATTGTATTCTAAGAATGCAGCAAAGACACATAAAAGTACACAAAGGAGGTTTTGGCACTTGATTTGGGCCCAACCCCAAGAGCTACAGCCTCCTAAGGAATATCAGAGCTGGTGCAAAGCTGAATTCATCTTTATTAATCAAGAAATAATAGTTACATCCCAAAAACTATCTACAAGAAAAAGCTTGAAAATGTGTTGAAATGCAAAGCTAACCTACTGCCTAAAAAATGACTACAAAATGACTAAAATTGAAATAAAAAATGACTAACTGGCTAACTCCAAATGAAGCCCTAAGCCTTCTTATTTATACAAATTGAGGACCCCAACAGTCCTCCTAAACTTTAGGGACTCAGCTGCCAAAACTTGTAGTTAACAGCAACTTTACTAGCCCTTGCTCGGTTGTCGTTGTGATAATCAATGTGGTGGCCCTTGAACTCTGATTTGTTGGTGGAGTCTTCGAGGTAACGGCTTATAAATGAAGGGGACACCTTCCTACAAATCCTCTCTCTTGTTCCACGAATTTGGCTACCAAGTGTTGATTAAAACCTTTGAATTTGTCTCAAAATTGACCAAAAACACTGCACAAAGCACCCATTAGACTTGTTGGCATAATGACTAACCCAATTCACTCTATTAGCATAAATATAATCAAAAACAGGCAATAAACTAATGAGAATGGTGGATGAAGTCGAATTAGGAGGTTGAATGAGCCCATATAATTACTCATTTCTAGGGCTCATCAACGTGGCCAGCAAGTATCAGTTTTGGTTAACAGTGGAGCAACCCACAACTTCATCAATGCACAGATGGTTGAGCAGAGAGGTATACAGACAAAGAGCTTCGATGGATTTTCATTTTGGTCCCAGGAGCTCAGACCATGGTGTGTGCTCGTTATGTCCCAGAGTTATTTGTGACGATGGGCACCTACACACTGGTTTACCACTTTTTCGTGGTCAATATTCTAGACACCAACATGATACTGGTTGTTCAATGGCTTATCACTCTATGGAAGGTCACGACAGATTGGAAGGCCCTAGAGATGGAGTGGGATGATGAGAAGATAGAGAGGCATGAGAAGATACGGGGATAGCACACATATCCGCCTCAGACTATTTCAACTCATCGGATGGAGGCAGTCTTCCGGAAGAGAGACATAGAGTGGGCAGTGGAGCTACATGCATCAGAGGCAGGGACTACAAGGTAGATGGTGCACCCAAAGATACATTCCATCCTTGACCGGTATGGCACAGTGTTTGGGGATATTTCGCCAGGATAGCCACCGGACAGGGGGTTTGAGCACACCATTGAGCTTGAGCAGGGCATACAGGCAGTGATTACTACCCCCTATAGGCATCCCAAGGCCTATCAGGATGATATTGAGTGGGCCATTCAAGAGTTGTTGGCTCTTGGGAAAATTTGGCTGATCACGAGTCCTTTTGCTTCTTCCGTGGTGTTGGTGAAGAAGAAGGACAACACATTGAGGATGTTCATTGACTACAGGGCCCTGAACAAGAAGACACTGAAGAACAGGAACCCCATACCTAGGATCGATGAGTTGATGGACGAGTTGAGAGGAGCACAGTTCTTCTCAAAGATTAATTTGAGATCTAGGTACCATCAAATTCGCGTGAGGGAGCAGGACATTCCCAAGACCGCCTTCAGGTGTCACTATGGGCACTTTGAGTTTTTGGTGATGCCCTTCGGGCTAACCAATGCCCCAACTACATTCCATCCCTACATGAATTACATCTTACACATTCACTTAAGGAAGTTTGTGTTGGGGTTCTTTGATGATATCCTCATTTACAGCAGGACTCTGGAGGAGCATCTCCAACACATTAAGACTGTGTTGCACGTCTTGGAGGAGCAACAGTTTTCCAAGCTCTCCAAGTGTGATTTTGGGTTGACGGAGATGTTGTACTTGGGACACATCATAGGGGTGGATAGAGTGAGAGTCCACGAGGAGAATATCAGGCCGGAGCCGAGGAACATGAAAGAACTTTGGGGATTCATTGGAATTCTTACTTACTATCGAAAGTTCATCAAGAGTTTCTCATAGCTTGCTGCACCCCTGAGAGATCTGATGAGGAAGGGGGAATTCAGCTGGTTGGATACAGCACAGCGAGCCTTTGATAGGCTCAAGGAGGTTATGAGCAGCTGCCCAGTGCTTGCATTTCCAGATTTTTCATAGCCATTTGTTTTGGAGTGTGATGCATCAAGAGAGGGGATTGGTGCATTGTTGATGTAGGGAGGTCACCCTATAGCCTTTGAGAGCTGGAAGCTCCTTCCACACGAGAGGTTGTATTATATATACAACAAGGAGATGTTGGCCATTATGCATGCATTGGTCAAGTTCTGGCAGTATTTAGTGGGTAACAGGTTCAGGGTGAGGACTGATCACAATAGCCTCAAGTTCTTTTTAGAGCAGAAACAGCTACAGGAGAGGCAACAGAAGTAGATCAGTAAGATCCAAGCGTATGACTTTGACATTGATTATGTCAAGGGTAAGAACAACATGGTAGCAGATGCCCTTTCACGTAGACCATCCACGTTGTCTCTTATGAGCTTGGATACAGATTGGAGGGCTCGGCTCTTAGTAGAGTACTCCAAGGACAGATTTGCATGTGAGGCTCTAGATGGGTAGGTGGCAGATGACAAGTACAGGGTGGTCGATGAGATCATCTACTATAGGGAACGGATCTTCTTGACTGAGGGATCTCAACTCAAGAAGAAGATACTTCAAGCATCACATGATTCACCATTGGCCGGCCATCAGAGGTTTACCAAAACCTACTGGGCCATTAGAGAGAGGTTCTCATGGAAGGGCCTCAAGGAGGATGTACTCCAGCATATCCGGGAGTGCGATATTTCCAGAGGAACAAGGGGAAGATGAGACATCCCGCAGGATTATTGTAGCCTCTTCCCATTCCAGAGGGGAAATGGGAGTATATTTCGATGGACTTCACCACAGGGTTGCCCATGGTACAGGGCATGGATTGTATCTTTTTGTCATTGATTGACTAACAAAGTACGCACATTTTTTTGCCATATCCACACACTACACAACGGCGCAGGTGGTCGAGCTGTTCTTTAAAGCGGTCTTTAGGCTACATGGTCTTCCTAAGACCATCATCAGTGACAGGGACAGTCGTTTCATGGGCGGGTTTTTGTAGGAGCTTTTCCGATTGGTGGGGACAGAGTTGACACCGAGTACCATTTATCACCCACAGACGGATGGGCAGATAGAGATAGTTAACAAGTGGCTTGAGGGCTACTTGCTTAACTATGTCAGTTGGCAGCAGCAAGTATGGCTGAAGTGGCTGCATCTGGGGGAGTACTGCTACAACACTACACATCACATGTCCATTGGTATATCACCATTCTACACTTTGTATGGATATCATCCTTTATCTTTTGTTGACGTGATGTTTGGTGCTAGCAAGGCTCCGAGAGCCAAGATTTGGATCCAAGAGATTTGGGATATTCTCTGAGCTCTTAAGGATAATATGGCTACAACGCAGAACCAACAGAAGTTGTATGCTGATAGCGGTCAGGTGGAGAGATAGTTTGAGGTATGAGACTTGGTCTATCTATGATTACAGCCATACCGATAGTCATCACTAAAGTAGAAGGGGGCTGAGAAGCTCAAGCCCCTCTTTTATGGGCCATACAGGGTGATACGCAGGATTGGATAGGTTGCGTATGAGTTGGAGCTACCCCAAGGTAGAAAGATTCATAACATTTTTCATGTATCATGTTTGAAGAAGGCATTGGGGCAACAGGTGACAGCGACAGATGAGCTACCACCCATGGATGTTGAGGGGAATTTGGTGTTGCAACCAAAGGCTATTATTGATACCAGGGAGAGGCAACTGTGAAGCAGGACGGTCCAGGAATTCTTGGTGAGGTGGAAGAATTTATCGGATGAGGCTGCCACTTGGGAGAGTGAGAAAATTCTGCAGCATCCATCACTTCACTTACTTGAGGACAAGCAAAAAATTTTCGGGGGAGACTTTAATATTCCTAATTAGCCATCGCTAATTGGAATATTTGATTTTGCTCAATTTTTCCTTCTATAGTTATTTATCAATAAAAAAGTGAGGAAAGGGGGACATAACTCACTTTTTGAATAAAGTCACTCCCAAGTAGCACAATGTTGTAACTTAAAAGGGGAGCCAAGGGGGCCAAAGGACCACTTAGAGAAGGGGGGCCACGTAGACACTTGGAGGGACTACGCAAATGGAGAGGAGCATGTGGCAAGAGAGAGGCTACGTTGGAGAAGGTGGGCCTTAGGGTTTTGAGAGAGGCCAACACTATAAAGGAGAGAGGAACCTCCTCATTTTGGCATTCGATTATATTGCATTTGAGCTAGTTACTTCAACTTAGAGCACGTTGGCTATTTAGCCTGTCTGCAACACTGTTTAGTGCATCGAGTGTCTCCGTTCGAAGATCTAACCCTTAGCCCCGGGGGACTTCGAGTGCCTACACAGGTAAGGTAGTTTCATTAGTCTTTTGCAGGAGGATCGATCTTTGGAGTTGAGGAGGAACTGAGCAATTTGATGACTATGCAGTCTTGAGAGAGGAGAACATAGTCTCTTTTGGTAGGAACTCCGGATTGGGTTTATGTGGAGGATTTGAGCTTGGAGATTGAGCAAGAAATTAGCCCTTGCATATTGGAGGATTTTGGCAGAATCTCGAGTAGAGTTTTGGAGGATTCTCTTCAGTGGCAGCATAGAGCCTTGAGGGATAGCGTAGATCCTCAAGGGGGTGATTTTCAGGGGTCAGCTATTTTAGAAAAGCTTTCTAGGCTTTTCTAGGTTTATTGAGCAAAGGTTGATTCCAGAGTTTCAGCATTTTCTGAGGAGGGGAACAGCCCCAAATCCTCACTTGATTCCAGCAGTAGCAGCAGCACAACACTTCTCTGGCAGCTTGGATGTAGTTCAGAGAGAGGCCATTTCCTTACCATTCTGAGTGTATTTCTTCACTTGCCTTGTGCAAGTCGAGGTGCTATCTCTCTGATCACTTCATGTACTTTGTCCATTACTCATTATAATAAAATGGCTTAGCATTTCTCTCTGCATTTCTTGAGTATCTACTTATATTCCATGTATACATTATTGTGTGTTGAACTACTGTTATTTTTATCTCTTTGAGCTTCCCGGCTACTATACCCCTTGTGTGTTTTTCTCCTATGCTCTTAGACAGAGTCTGGAAAGGGCCAGGTAGCCTTCAGATCTCATCCTCTTTTCAGAGGCGACATATCTGGTAAACATCCTCCCAGTCCATCTCTGGCTGGAGTTTGCTTGTGTTTGAGAGATATCCCTGAAAAGGGATATTATAGGTAACTCAAAAAGGATTCCATCATTATATCCAAAATAGTAACAAGATTACATGAAACTGTCAAAATAATAAGCTCGAAGTTAAGCAGAGTTTACATAAGCAAAAGTACAAAAAAAATCCAACAAAAATCTGACCCTAGTGAGGCCCTAGGCCTCTCTACTTATACCAATGAAGCTACCAACAGCTTCCTTAAAATCAAGAAGGATTGGCTCCCAAAACTCGAGATAGTCATTAGTCATCCTCCACTTGCTCGATTGCCTGCTAATGCATGACTTGATTGCTTGTACTCCGAGCTGAATGAACGGGAATTCAAAGTGAGGAGTAATAAATGAGGGGGACTTCCTCCTATAAGTCCTCTGCTTTGTCCACTTCGAGTTATTGCTGCCATTTTTCCACTGTATCCTTGACTTTGACCCCAAAATTCATCAATAATCTGCATTAAACACATATTAGACCACATGGCATCATAACTAACATAACTCACTCTATAAGCATAAATATAATTAGAAAAGCATACAATAATCTAAGAGAATGGTTGATTTAACTAGGTTAGGAGGTAAAATGAGCCCATATAATTACCCATTTAGGAGGCTCATCAATATACCATGTCAACGCGCGATCCTACAGCGTGCTCACCCATGTAGCCTTCTTAATGTTGTGATATGTGACCGCTTCCGCTTCCCACACTGCTTTTACCACGAACCAAAACTGGTACGGATCCTCATTCCCTACTCCTATGAATATAGGTAGCTTGATCGCGCTCGCCATGTCGAACTGCGGGATTGGTAGAGGTGGAGTGGGTGGAGATGGAGGTGAAGGAGGTGAAGTGGGTGGTAGCGTGGGTAGAGGTGGTAACTGCGGAATGTGTTGTCTTATCAAATTGACTGCACTTCTCGGAGAGACCTGAGCAAGCTCCTCCTCACTCTCTCGTGAAGGTTAAATTAAGGAATTGTTTCCTAATTCCCCGCTACCTTTGTAGATCTTTCTGCTCCGTGTCATTCCAAACATCAATGTATTCACATAACCCGCTTTTCACATAACATCATCTTAATCCAAGTATTCAGAGATTTAATGTACTTATCTCGTGGTCCCTTGAGAAAACATCATTCTGCTTTGTTGTAGCTCATGGTCATGTCTACCGAAAACTTAGTGATAAATCCCCCTATTATCCGGTCAAGCCAATGGTCCACATCTCACGTGATCTTATCTTCTAATGCCTCTAGTCTGCGCACTAATTCTAGAGTCCACACTATTGGTTGGTTGAGTTTAGACCTCCCCTGGTTGTCGGTTAACCTCGTGATCCACTCATACAGTTCAGAAGGAAGGGATGCAAAGAAGATGTCGTGGATTTTTGTATACACGTAGCAATCCAGCCACCTTTTCTCGGATACCTACAGAGTTTTATTTTCCTGTGTTGTGAACCCGTGAATCTTCTTGTCCAACCACTCTTCAATTTCCTTCTTTGTTGGGTTCCATTGGCATGACATCAGACATCCCTTAGGCAAATCCTGATCCTGGTAACGAAACCATTTGTTGGCTACGTGGGGCATGACCCAGGTTCAGCAGTGAGTTTAGCCAAGAAAATCTTGGTACTACTAGCGCTTTCAGAAACAGTCCGTGGAGCACGGAATAAGGTCTAACCCGAAGTAGTATGGGATGGTGCTGGAACCAAGTTTCTGCACCCTAGGGATGTCTTGATGAGGGTTTTGAAGGTTCGCAATCCTAATTTGCGTGTTGTGTAGCTTTCTATTCTTCGCAACCTGTGCGCTCTTTGGGAATACCGTGTTATTCTGATCCGATCCTTACTGCGCTATTATATTATTGCTTGGTTTATGTGGGCCCAATATTCTTATTACTTGTTCAACTTTCAGATTAGCGTGCGTACTTAAAAACAATATAAATGCATAAAGATAACCAGAACATGGAAATACAGATCTACAAAAAAATGCACAATATTTTGAAGCAATCTTATCTTTATTAATACTCAAGTTCAGTTACAGACCCAACTCCGCCCTGTGCACTCAGCTGCAGGTGTCTGCACACTCAGCTGCAGACTCTACTAGGCCTCTACACACTCAGCTACAAAGCCTCTACCTATCACTATGACCCAATACCTTCAGATCCACTTCTAATTTCTAACCATGCCTTCGCATCTTTCTATTACTTCTCAAAACTAAGACTGCCTTTACACTTAGAGCCTCGCTTTATTTATAAAATCCCATGGTCTGCGGACCATGGTTAGGCTTACACACTTTATATTAAATTACAGTATCTTAGGCTAGACAACCCTAGACTCTTGCACTCTACGCCCATATTTCGTGGGGTCTTTACATTACATTTGACCAAAATTCAGGCTTCAAGCCCCAAAAACATGTTATGGGGGGATACACTGCCCAACACACTCCGAGCTTACAGTGACCATAGAACAAAGATGAGTGAACATGAATGAAGTGCATTATGTGGTGATGCCATGATGTTGTGCTACACTACATGCAGATGTTGAGTGTATGCATTCTCTTGACTGTGACGAGCAAGAAAATGTGAGAAAAGTAGACCACTTGTGTTGTGCATGTGTGCTTGCTGTGTAAGATTCCTCCAACGCATGATCAATGGGATCATGTAGATCAAGTGGAGGAAGCGAAATTTGGGTGTTTGGTTGATATTCTATGAAAAGCAGAGAGTGATGAGTAGCCTTGAGTGTTTCAACAATTTCCTAACCGGAAGTGGAACCAACCTGAGGACAACCAGGGCCTGACATAACCATCAGCTCGAGCTGAAGTGCCTTGACAATTTGGGGGTTTTGATCTCATGGAAAAATAGATCATTGTAGACCAGTGTCTCAGATAGATTAAGAATTATTTAATCAACATCGTGATTGGATGAGGAAGTGAATAGATCATGACAACCAAGATCAGAAAATTTGAGATGTTTGTCAACATCCTCATGATTTGATGAATCGGGTAGAGGGGTAGGTGAGAAGAAAAAATGTTCACCCTTTGTGTTTTCAGGAAAGATAGATGATAGATCAAACAGATTTTCTGAGATGTGTCCTCTTCGCACTGTGACGACGGACTAACCACCGAGGTGTCCTGTGAATGATTGGAAGTAGAAGCATCTAGAAATGATTTTTCACAGGATAAATTAGCAGTGGCAGAATCACAACAGATGTCATAATGAAGCAGATGAGGTGTGGCTGGAAGGGAGTCATCCTTCACTGTGGGCTCTTCTTTAGATTCTCGCACACACTCATCATGAATGATGGTGCAGGTTGGATGCATAACACCAACTCCATCGACAACTTGATCCTCATTCACAACAGGTGAAGAGTCTAGGATGGGAGAACACAAGACAGTATAATCTGGAGGATCAACAGAATGCGAGGACGTAGGTCAAGGGAATGAGTCCACGTGACAACCAACAAGCTTGCAAGCCAAATATGCACAAATATCAAGAGCAGGTGGGGTGGGAGAATGTGGCAGTTCAACAGAGGTGTGTGCATGATCTCCCACATCACTCCTGAATGTCACAAGCGGACGGTCACTTGTGACAGCAATTGTGCCTGCATGTGATTGCGCAGCTCCATCACCAAAGTGTGTTGAGCGGGGTTCAGATATGTGAAGAAGATACTCAAATCTTCCATCAAGAAATTCCCAATCAATATCATCTTCCAGAAATCGGTAAGAAAGATTACAAAAGTGTGTGTGAAACTGTTCAACGGATTCATCGGATCCTTTTTGTAATTTCATAATTTCTTTGTTTGAGTGCTCTACAGTTGTAGTGATTGAAATCACGATCTATCTCTGCGACGAGATGAGCAAGAGAATGAATAGATTTTTTAGGTAGTGTGGCACACCAATGCATTGGGTTCCCTCGAAATGTGTAGATGAACAGCGCGCAGCTCATGTATTCATCAAAAAATCCATATCTTTCGCATGAGCCTACAATGTCGATCGTGTGCCTTACCAATGCTACGTAGCCTCCACAATCAAATTGTTTATGAGACAATTTATCCGATATTTGTTCAAAGATGATGAAATCATTTCCATAAGACATATATTCCAGAAGAGCAGCTTGGTAGTGACTCATGGTAGATGTGTAGATATTCAAAACAGATGTGGGGACTCATCTTGTCAACTGGCCCTCCTTCTAGTGCCAAAATGTTGATAGTATTGGACCTACCAACATGTAAGGGGATCTCCTCGATAAGAAATCCCAATCAGACCTAAGAACGTTTGGTGTAGGAGTCCCAGCAGTGGGTCATATGGTAATGCCTTGACCACGATGTCGCACAGAGGCAAGTAAGATAACTCTGTCAGTAGCAAGGGTGTGACCATTGTAGTAAGTCAAGGAAGCTATATGAGAGGTTCTAACACAAGTGGGTTGAGATGAGGGTGAAGATGAGTTCTAGGTTTAAAGGTATCAGTACCAACTCAGTTAGGAACACACAACACATAGGACATTCACAGCTTCTGATGGATCAGTCCACTCGGATGTGGTAGTCACAGCATACATGGTAAGATAACATGTACAAAACTCATGGATCAATCCAAACGAGTGCAATGATTGTTACAGCAAGGTTGATGTGAA
Organism: Pinus taeda; assembly: GCA_000404065.3. Classification (NCBI taxonomy): domain Eukaryota; kingdom Viridiplantae; phylum Streptophyta; class Pinopsida; order Pinales; family Pinaceae; genus Pinus; species Pinus taeda. The sequence continues at coordinate 61,505 of APFE030401153.1, read as the reverse complement.
AGGTATGTCTGGTATCTGCCATAGTAGTCGACACAGATGGGACAGCATTAGTAACATATACAACACATTTCCATTAATATATTATGCATTACAACAAATGAATCAGTTCAGATGTAGAACACAAGTTAAAGAAACATGCATTACAAGTGTTAAAGATCAGTCTTACAACAGATGCAATACATGTGTGAAAACATGTTGGCTCTTATTATATTAATAAGTGTAAGTTCCAATAATACAATACATCCATGTAAACCTACTAACCCCAATAGTAGAATATTACAGCCACGTCTGCTTGCTCCTCCAAAGAGATGAACTAGCTCCATGCAATGGAGAAGCCAAGGTGCGTTACAATACTATTCAAGATCTTTCCAATGTAGTCTTATTAGAAGCTTGGGTGACCAAAAGCCCTTACAATGAGTTATGAGGGATTATTTATATCAAAGGGTGGGGTGACCCTTAACATTCCCCTTTGTGGCAATTCAACAACCCTCATGACTCTTCACCTACTCTATGATTGTTACATGCAACTATTGACACTTGACTTACACTTGACATGACTCATTATTACAATGTACATGTACTCATGTGAGACAACATGGCTTGAGCAAGCCTTGCAAAACATCACTAACACGCAGTCCGCTATAATGAGACCAACTCTTTGACATGCAAATCTTGGTTGCTCATAATGGTGAAGATGGTGAGCTGATGCCAAGCTTGGTCGTTCGTGATGGTGTGCATGCACCTTGTTTTCGCGCAAATTGACACGACAACGCTCAGACCGGGGGCTGCCACTCTGATCCCCGATCCCTCCGTTTAAGCCTGTCTCCCGCGGCTAAGGGGGGTAGACCCTGTGAGATGATAAAGACCAATTGTCGACCAGTTGGTTGGGAGACACGAGACACGATAAAATAAGCACTAGATGAATTTGATTGCTTTAGCAGACCAGTGCCTTAAGAGATTGTTATTAAATCGATTACTTGTTAGATGATTATAGAAACGTGGACAGCAATCATTTGTCATCAGCTAAATCACAGTGCTCTTAGAATGATCAAAACGATATCCAGCAACTAAAAATGAATGCTTCAAACCACCACGAGAACCAGATATCAATTTCGCGTCTCGACTTGAAAGCTCAGATCTCAGCATGAAAGATAAAAATCGAAAACAACTGAATCTTGCCAAAATAAATTTCCACGATGAATTTATGGCTTTTTTCAGTCAAATATTTTAACTTAGAACAAAAACTAAAAAAAAAAATCAATCCTAAGCCCTAGAAGAAAATTTTTATTTGATTTTCAATTTATATTTTTTTATGATTTTTTTTAATTATTTTAAATTAAAATAAAACAAAATTATTTTGAATCTAAAGTAATTCCTAAATCAAAATAAAATCTCAAAAGCCTAACTTTAAATTTTTTATTTTTTATTTTTTTATTATTTTTTATATTATTTTTTATTTAAATAAAATTCAAAAAAAGAAAACTAAATCTAGTTTAAAACTAAACTAAAAATAAAATCAAAACTAAAGAATCAAAACTTAACATCTAAATTGTAACATATATAATAAAACTAAAAAAAAGAAATCTAATTATAAACCTAAACTAAACATATATATGTGAACTATGTTACAACTAAAAAAAAAAAGGGACGTGACTAAACCTAAACAAAGGAAACGCATGAAATCGATTTTAGCTATAGTCTGAGCCTATACCAAAACTACACCACGCACCTGAAATCCACCTCTTTGTATACGTATTTACCATTTACCATTCGTTTTGCTATTGCAGATGGAGGTCGATTGCAGGTTTAGAAGGTTGCGGACAGGATTGAAACTGCGACGGGTATGGATTTTGATGGCGCGTGCAGGCATACGCACAGGGAAACAACTGAATCTACGCCGATTTCCAGTCTTTTTAATGGCGCAGGTCCTGAAGAAACAACCCAGCACTTAAACCGAAATTATGCCCACATGAAGAAAAATCGATGAACTGATAACGACTGCATGTGTTTTGTGATCTGCGTTTGCAGGTTCTCGCATGGACGGTTTCAAGGTAATGACAGCGGAAAAGAGCAGGCAAGGAAAACGCAGGAAGAAAGGGACACTCAGGGTTGACTTTGCCTGAAGGCGAAGAATGCAGCGTGACAGAAAATCGAAATGATGAAAGGCGGGTGTTTGACTGCACAGGTGATGGCAACACATCCATTTTGCAAATGAAAAGTCGAGCAGCAGGCAGCGTGAGGAGGAAGGGCAATAGTTGACTGTACGCAGATGATCCGATAGCGTGAGATAGACAATGTGAGGGGCGTGGACACAGTGAGCAGTTTGCAGGTGAAAACGCAGGCAGCATTAACCATACAGCTCAAAAAAAAATCCAAATTCGTTGTGGCGTTTGCAGATACGCAGGTGGGAGGAAAGGAGCTGATACTGCTCAGATTTGATTGATGAAACCCCAGAAATTTCTCGGCACCTGAAACCTGCAGAAGAACGGAAAACCCTAATAAAATCTGTGTATGAAACAAAAATTAAAAAACCCTAGATCAGAAAAATTTTGAAACCCTAGAACAGTTAAATAATCTACAAAAATTTTGGCCCCTTAACAACCAGATTCGGCAGTAAGCACATAAGTATTTTAAAGAAATAAAGATTTTCAGATTTTCACTGTGAAGAACTTCAGAAAAAATCTCTCATGCAAATTAAAAATAAACTAAATGATAGACCCAGGATCAAATCCGACTGGGCTCAGCAAAAAATGCTTGTGGGAGTTGGCTGGTTCAGCCGAGAACTTCCCCAAACACCCACAAATTTCCTTCAGACAATGTTTTCTGCACAGCTCAAAACGACCATCAGTAAAGAGGGAAAAAATGCTGCTAGATCTCAAGAAGTAATGGAGATACCTGCCATTACTTCAGAAACCCTAACAGCACCCAAACCCTAGCAAGTGAGCAAGATACCTGTGCTCACAATACTCTACAAAAATCTATTAATAACAGCTGAAAATAACATATGCAGAAAATTAAACAATCTCACAGCATTTCAAGAGAGTAACACCAGCAAGATATGGACCCCAAAGTCTTCTTTTATTAACCAGAAACAGATTTACAAGAGAGCTTCTTAAGTCTTTGACTCACAGATCCCATGATCTGAAATGACCCCCTAAAACCCTATATAAAGGAAATGATCCAAACGGCTAGTTCGAGTGATCCATGTTGAAGAGATCTCGACCGTCGATGAGGATCAAGACAGCTCTTAATCTCATCCGTCGAATTAAAATATTATTATTTTATTATTTTTAAAATTTTT
>APFE030401153.1:41283-52199 GCA_000404065.3 Pinus taeda | reverse complement strand
CAAACACGACTCATATCTGCTAGGATTATTTACAAAGAATACATGCAGACTGGGTCTACAATTAGATTGATCAAGCTGTTGATGACTGCAGGATGGCACGGATACGCTGATCAGGTGCTGCCCCTTTTTTGCAAAGAAAAAGGGGGTGTACTGCATGGGTAGTTGACCGGTAGAGGTCAACACACCTCATGGTGACATCTTGTTGAAGCAAACTCTTGCCTCCGTTGCAATCAGTGCATTGGTTCGGCCCCTTCATCCAACTCATTTGTTAACATGTGCATGGTCTTCTTGGGTGTGGTTGAACCGGAAACACGCTGATGCATAATGTCCATGCTGATCTTCAAGTGTGTGTTGGTGGTCATGTGCACCAACTTGTCAAAGTACATGTTCAGCTCCAATTGGACTTGCTTCTTGTCTTCGCCTTGGTGAGTGTGTTGAATTGGTTGGATTACATGTGTGTGCACAATGACATGCATGTTTTTGAATCCCTTGCATGCGATCAACAACACTGCTCACCATGTCTACTCTTTGTCGGCTGTTGGGATGGCTCTTTAACTTGTACAGGTGCAGTTTCATCCGTGAGTGCATGTTGCGCCCACTGTTGTTCCTATTCCTTCTGCAACTCATTCATCTGTATGTACAGCTTCATTTTCTTCCTAATTTTCTGCTTCAACACATGAAACTCATTCTTTGTTCCATTCTCTGTCTTTGTGCAATCTTCACGTTTTGTCATCACCTCATTGCCTGACTCTCCAAAGTTACTTTCATTATCAGTGGATCTACTTGATCTTGCAACTTTGTTCCACCTTTTTGTTGTCAACAACCTTCCTCTTGCATTCATTACATTTGTTGCATTTCTTTTATTCGTTGCATTCGTTGCTTTTAGTATGCTACCTTTAGTTGTTGTTCACGATGTTGTTCCTTATGATGTTGTTGTTGTCATATCTTGATGTCCTTGTGTACGAACAACTTGAAGTCTTCATGAGTAGGCAAGCTCATAGACACTTGATCACTTGCATCCCCAAGTGTGCTTTGAATGGTGTCTCTGGCTCTGTTGTCTTGAAACCATTGTACCTACACTGCTGAGAGGAAAATGAACACCTGCAATACCTTGAGACATGCCAACACTCGTGGAAAGCAATCTGTCAGTCAAAAACCAAAATGAACTTGAGAATTGACTTGCAACATACCTGTGTGACTGATCATGAAGGTTGGGCACTTTTGGCCAGGAGGTCAGGAGACCAACTATCAAAACTGCACAAGGCACAGTTTGGGATGCTGGGAGATTGACTAACTACTGTAACTATGCAATGCACAGTCCAGTCTGCCTACTGACTGCTGGGATTGCAAAATGCACAATCTCAGCTGGAAATGGTTGTAGACTCAGTGACTGCATTACGTAATTTTATTATCCAGCAGTCATTGTCCCTCAAGATTTCGCAAAGCATGCCTGGGGAATAGTTGTTGTGAAGAAATGCGCATTTCTGGAGAGGAATGCAAAGCCTTCCCTCTCAGGATTGCGCAATGCTATCTTGGTGAGGTAGAGTCCGGACAAAGGCTACCCAGACCCGCCGATGGGAAATAGAAATCAAGTGTGACAGTGAATGCATTGTGACGCTTAGTGATAGCAGAAGAGATTAACAGTGCATGCAAAAATGAATGAAAGATTTAGTTAACAGATCAACATGCATGTGGGTGACGCGATTCACCGAATCGATGACCGTTCATGCAAAACAGTTTCATGCATGCGATAGCATTAAGATACCAATGAAAATTGAATAGTGTTAGGAGAATCTAGAATACATGTAAACGACAGCAGGTGCTCACTGAAATCAAGAAAATAGTACTCACACAAGTGAAAACACAAAAAGAGAAATAAATGCAACACAAGGCATGGGAAGTGGGCTTACCCCAAAACAATTGAGTTGAATGTGTCAGCTACTCCTAGATGTGATGTGGAATGTCAGAGATATGAGGTTGATTTAAGGAATGAGATCTGCAACATTCACTTGAATAGTTTTGATAGCATCAAGGTTGTGACACGCATGCCACAAATCTAGGGAAAGTGACACTTGGTGGGAGATTTCTGAAATGATCCTTGCATGTAACCTCTAACTGCTAAACATAGATCCCTGAAATAAGGGATTCCTTTGCATGTTATCTTAGGAGAAGCAGCCCATGCATGCAATTCTGTTTTACTTGGTCCCAGAGGAAACCAGTCAACTCATTTGCACATGTAAGAGACTGCTCGATTGTTGGAAGGAAATGCGCATTTATGGCTAGGAGTTGGGGTGACTACCCAGGAGATTTGCCCAATTTCTAGGTAGAGTAGCTAACTATTGCCCAAATTTGTGAAAATTCTGGGCTGAGTAGCACTGCTGGGGAAAAATGCGCAATTCCTATTGGGAGTGTTGACTGACAGGATTGCACAATCTTGGAGCCCAACAGGCTACTAGGCAAGATTGTGCAATTTCTATAGGGAAGGCTAGTTTCCCTCCAAAAATGCACATTTTTCTTGTGGAAGTTGCTCAGCCTGTAGTTGGACTAGGTTCGTGTCAATGGCCTATGAGGGGGATGCATCAAGCTGTGATTGACAGGTTTCCCTTGTGCAAGAAAAACACCAAAGCTTGTGAACTTGATGAAGAAAGGCAAGATGATTTGAAGGTTGGAAGCGGAGCTCCAAAATGAAGCTAATGCAAAAATCTTGGAGGGTGGTTGTAGCCGCTACAATAGGTCCTCACGACCAAGTGCCATTCCAAATCGAAGACCCTTGATCGGATTGGAACTTTTCTATAAAACAATTAAACAGGAGTTATGAAAACTCCAGCCTCCAAGATGACATCATGTTGTCGTCATCACTCCACATGGCACCTCGTCAGTGGTGAAACGTGTCACCTAGATTTGGCGCATTAGGCCACTGAAAGTGCCGAATCAAAATGCCACGTGTCCACCATACAACTATGTTATGGTGACGTCATCTAACACGTCATATCCTTATGGCCAATCACCTGTTTCCATGCGTCCAATTGGAGGAGAGAGAAAAGGTCCATCGGTCCTTGGTTTTTCAATGATTTCCTTTATATTTCTTCTCCTTCACAAACCTCGGTGCTTTCAAAGAAATGCAATTTATAGGGACTTACGAGGTTATGAGGTTTTGATGGCCTCGACCTTTCGAGGTTATAATATTCTTCAACCTCTGCTGTACCGATGGCCTCTAGCTTCCGATATTCTGATATGCCCTCTGCTCTAAGGTTCTGATATGTGGTCACAATTTGCTCTGACCTCCAATATCATATCAGAACATTTTCTAAAAATAATTATAAGCGACTCCAACCTCCGATATTTTGTCCTCCTGAGATCTCAATATGCCAACTTTCTCTGATATTACGACCTTCCTAGGACTTCTTCGACAGTCAATAATTTTTTATCCATAAGGCCATTTGCATAATTCAACACATCATTGGAAATATCTTTCAAATAACTTTCAAGTGGAGAGGGTCCAATGTAGCCTTTGAGCTTATGTACTACCTGAGTAATGGCTGCAAACACTCTACCTCAATGTTATTCCAGTTGACATCAATTCCAACATTCCAAATGGCACAAGCCATCCAGGCAATGCCAATTGTCCAACAATCTCCCCCTTTGGCATTGATGGAAACAACATAATCTCCCCCTGAAACCAGGCATGGTCCTCTTCATTGTTGTTCTTCTTTGCTGCACTAGTAATCTTCTCCCCCTTTGGCATCAATGGCAAAGGATGCCCTTGAATTCTCCCCCTAAACCAATTCAACCTACTCTTCAGTTGGTCCCACATGATGAGTAGCTACCAACACACACTATAGTTCATTCATTTCGGAGGAGGAGTCACAACCCCTATCTATTATCTAATATTAATAGGGTTGTCTTGCTAGTGTCTTAGTAAATATATATGCAAGTTGGTATTTAGTAGCCACATATTCAAGTCAAACAACATTAGTTGCAACCTTCTCTCTTAAGAAATTAAAATTGATAGGGATGTGCTTGGTCTTTGAGTGGATCACAGAGTCTGGTATGTGTTGACGAATTATGGGTCGCTCCCGTAAATATGTGGCCGCCCCACAGTCTCGTGCCCACAAGAGTCAAGCAAAATGGTGAGTTCCATGACTGATGGTCATTTGAGGCATATGAAACATCATTGGTGTTGCCCTTCCTATACTTAATGTTCACATGGAACTGTTGCAGGTATGTGGACCATTTTTGATGGCGATTGTTTTGCAACTTCCCCTCTATATGTATGAATAGCATGGGTTGGTGGTCTATGTGGATGACCATTTCCTTCCCCATAATGTAATTCTTACATTATCGGCATGCTTGCACAATGGAATACGTCTATTTGTCATAGGTGGGATAATTTTGGACCGTGTCTGGAAGTGTCTCACTGTGATGTGACAATATATTCCCCTGTTGAGTAAGAACTACACCAATAGCATAGTCAGAGGCATTCGTCTTGATCTCAAATGGTTGTTGTAGGTCTGGTAATGTGAGCACTAGTGAAGAGCAAAAGTGATCCTTCAACTCAGCAAATACCTTCTATTGGGATTCAGGCCTAAAGAACTTTTATTTTGCTCCTCCTTTGGTGACCAAACTCAAAGTCCAAGTGATATGAGAGAACCCAAACACGAACCTATAGTAGAAGTTGGCATGACCCAGAAAGTTTCAGAGCTCTGTTAGAGTAGTTAGGGCTAGCCAATCTGGAATGACTTGTATCTTGGCTAGGTCCACATGCACACCTCGCTCATCAATAATGTACCCCAAGTATTGAACTTGTGTCATACCAAAAGTGCATTTCTCCAAATTGGCACACAACTTGTGTTTTTGCAGGGTTTGGAGGACTTGTTGAATATGCTGAAGTTGCTCTTCCCATCTGTAGCTGAAGATCAGAATGTCATCTAAAGACAACACCATGAATGATTTGGTGAAGCTTCACAAGATGTTGTCAATCAACCTCATGAAGGTTGCAGGGGAAATCATCAACCCGAAAGTCATGACCAACCATTCAAAAATACCCTCCTTGGATTTGAAGGTAGTCTTCCAGGCATCGAAAGGTTCGATCGATACTTAGTGATAACTAGACTTCAAGTCAATCTTGCCGAAATATTTGGCTCCCTTGAGTTGGACCAGAAGGTCATCAATTCGTGGGATTGGATACCTATTCCAGATATTTCTCTTGTTCAGTGCCGGATAGTCAATACAGAGTCTCCAAGTCCCATTCTTCTTTTCTACCAACATGATCGAGCTCCCAAAGGGTGATGAACTTGGCCTGATGTGCCCTTTCTACAACAACTCCTGAATTTGCCTCATGATTTCATCATTCTCCATAACAGAGTGTCGATATATTGGTCCATTGAGTAACGACGTGCTTGGGGTCACATCGATGGAGTGCTTGAACTAATGATGTAGAGGTACTTTTAGAGTCAGTATTTTCACACTACCATCAATGCTCAAAACTCCTCTTTTCATATTCATATTAGGGTCTCTCTCATAAATTTTTGTCATTCCACCTAGGTCCTCATTCAAAAATTTACTCACTGATGGTAGCCTTAGTCAAAAACCTCACTCTCCCTCAAAAATATATACCTTTTGGCCCACCTTCATGTCTTACTAAGCATACATCAATCATGGAAGCTCATTTCATCATGTCGTTATGTCATTCAAGTCACCATGAAGTCTACTAGCTCAAGGTTTTCATTATGTCTCTAAGCATCGTTTTTCCAAGGTCCAATAAAACACCATTTCTCTGCATAAGGCCAACAAAAGTATGAGAGTGAAAAAAATAATATCCCTTTTTCACTTAAAGAGAATTTTCAAACATGTAAAGATGGTTTCCAAAGTTGTAATTTTGATTTCAAGTATGAGTTTCATTCTAGATTGTAGTTTTATTGCAAAAAACACAGATGTAATTTTATTTTTTTAATTATGTAATTTTATGTCAATTAGATGTAATAAGTAACTACTTTTCAAGCTTCCAACTTAGTTCCAAATGACAACTGAACAATAAATGTCAAATCAAAAAGTGCCTACTCCGACAATTAATCAATCGACAAAGCAAAAAAGACAAGGTAAAGGGTATTTGAAATATTAGAAAATTGGGTTTTAAATCAACAAAATCCAATTCCACAAAGTATTTAAACCCTAAATACATCAACTCAAACCTCATTTTCTCTTGTCATTGTCGAGCAACCTCAAAAAAGGAGAAATTTTCAAGTTTGAAAGGTGAAATTGGCAAAATAGAGGCCACATTGCGTGCTTGTGTTGTGGACAGTGCACTTGTGTGTTATGTTGCGCATTTGTGTGCTATGTTGTGCATTTGGAAAGAGGAGGGAATGCCTATGTTGTGTGATGCACATTTGTGTGTTACGCTACGTGTTTAGCAAGAAGAGGGCGTGTCTGTGTTGTGCGTTGCACGTTCGCCTGAAACTGCTCACTAACTCCAAACAAAGTGCCATTGCTTCACAAACCTCAAGATTGGTTGTCTTCATCCTCCAGCAAGTAATTAACATTCAATATACACTCTCCTAGCATTCCTCAAGTCATTTTGTGGTGTTTTAAATGTCATTGCAAAATTTAAATTTTTCCTTGAGAGAAACCCTAGTATCATAATCAAACCCTAACTACACCTCAAATTTCACTCCCTAGTTCTTCTATTCCCTTCCCATATCACTATTAAAACTTTTCCCAACCCCCATATCATATCACTACTTCCCAAATCCCTTTATTCCCAAAACCCCTAACCTGTAATAAAATTCCCTATCCTAAATCCCATCACATTCCCACTCCCTGTCACTTCCCTTAAACCATAAACCCCTTCCCTCATCTCTCTAAATTTCCTCACACCATTCCTAACTCTCCATACATATATTCCACTATTATTTTATCTCCCTAGGGTTTTAAACATCAAGACACCATGTCAGAAGAAGAAAACAGAAATTCCAGTGAGGAGGAAGAAAGAAAGAAGAGCAAGCCAAACAAAGGAGGAATAATCCTTAGACTTGAGCCAAGACATACCAAGGAACTCATGGCATCTCCCATGACTGTCACATGTTTTAAGCATCTAGAATGTTTTGAATTCTATGAGAAAATACAAAAGGTCCAACATCATCCTATGTTGTGCAGACCATTCATCTCCAATCTCCATTAGAACAAGGTAACCCTTGCTAGTGTCACTTTCATTGTGTCCATTGCCATCATATCAGCTGCTATTGGAATCCTAGATGTTGGGGAAAAATGGTTCAAGAAAAAAGAATTGGAGGAGAATTACCATGAGCCATACATCAAACCTAGATAAAAGAATGAAAGAAAGAGACTTTTTCCTTTCCCTTACCCCCTGGAGAGATATGTTCCCATTATGAAAATCATCATGAAATACTTTACTTGTGAAGGTAGGTTATCTAGACTTTATACCTATCATATCTAGCTACTCGTGCACTTCACAAGGTTCAAGATGCTCAACATATCTTATTTTTTCTTCCGGAACATTGACAAGATGGCATATATTGTCCAAAAGAGAGAATATGATTATTAAATGAAAATCATTTTTCACCACTCCCTCATCAAAAACATTGTCCTCCATCAACCCAAACAATTTAACATTTCATGGGTTACTTTCATAGGTAATGACATATTCACTGATCTATCTATTCAACATGTTCAATATGTGCCTTCATCATCTCATCCTTCCACATCCATTCCTCCATCTTAGCCCATATTTCGTGCATCATCATTAGAACATTCTCCTTCACCATCACCTCCACCATCACCATTTCATGAGCACATTGAGTCACCTGGCAAAGATAACATCAGTGAGCCTGAGGAGACTAAGCAGGTTGAGGTCATCAAGACTAAGAGGGATTATTTGGGCATATTAGCACATACTTATCAGAGAGGTCATAGACAGGTGTTTTCCCCATGGATTGTAGGGGGGCGCTTCCTTCTTCACCAACAAATCAAGTACACAAAGGCAAAGAAAAAATCACAGAGGCAGACATTCCGGAAGATGTCCATAAGGAGGCAGACCTACATGAGACAGAGGTTGATTTTGATCTCATTGATTTAGATTAGAATGATGATGACACTTCCTTGATAATCAAGGAAAAATATGCATACATCAGGGAGCTCCAGACCAATTTAGAGAGGTCTAAATTTGTTATTTCATATTATGAGCAAGAAAACTAGTAGCTTCAAGCCAAGCATCATATCATGGAGATTCAGCTCCTCAAGGAAAAAAGGGAAGAAATGAAAGACAAGGCATTGCTTGATGAGGCCTATGGAAGGTATAGTGAAACTAAACAAGAACAAGAACCAAGAAGGAGACCTAGGACCAGAAGGCTGAAAAGAGCTCTAGAACTAGAGAGACAAAAGGAGGTTGAACTTGCAAATCAGCTCACATTGAATGAACAATTTTCCATCATTATTAATGAGAACCAGGAGCAGTAGCTTAATAAGGTAAACCAAAATTTGGAGAATCTCCTAGACAAGGCCAACAAAGACAAGACATTCAGAGGAAGATGGAAAATCATTATGCCATGAGGAAGAAGATTGCAATGGCAAAGCTTAGAAGAGCTAATGCAAAGATGAAGCCCTAAACAAGCAAGAAGAGGAAGGAAGACTTGATATCCTTGCTAAAGCCTCAATCCATGAACAGACCACATGATCAGCATTCATTTCACCAATTTTGAAAATTTTTGGGGTAATTTTGAAATTTTTGTGTTTTTTAGCAGTCATAGACAGTTTTGTGACAGCTAGAATGTCAGGCGCGTCGTGCCCTTAGCACTGCGCTTTTGTTTGATGAACCTTTTGCACAAAAGGATACCACCATTATATTTAGAGTAGCAAAGAAATGAAGAAGAAAAAAAATTATATGCTTGGCCTACACAATCGGCAAGTGAAAAGGTGAAAAAACACACAAACAAATCAATGTTCTGCTTCCTTTTTCACCTTGGCACTACGCACTGAGTAGTATTTGGAGAAACGCTTTTTGAGGGGTCAAATTAAGTCCATTCTAGAAAATAAAGGTATATTTGGAAACTATATAGGACAGGCTTTCCAATGAGCTATCCTGGGCTCAATTTGGACACCAAAAAGGCATTCAAAACTTGGCTTCAATATGGATGGCGTGTTTGGCACAAGAATGGCACGTTTGACAGTTTTCTGATTTTTCACTGTTTTTTTCTGCAAATTTGATTTTCATCTTGGGAAATCAAGTTTTTAATTATGTAATTGATGATGTAAATGTAATTATGGTGTTTTTACTATTACCAAGGGTACATACATTAGGTAAATGGGCTCAATGAGGTGTAATGAATCAGTTTCATTGTAATTAGGGATGAGTCACTTTGACCATCATATACTCTAGCTATCAATTCAGATTTTGGTGAAACTGCTCCTCCTCTCATGGATTCGACCCCTAAGGCTGGGAGGAGTTTTTTTGAGGCCTATATCTTGTATTTTTTATTCTTTTCAAATGTTGGACTCAGTTGGATATTGTAGTATTGGTCAGAGACACTAGTGTAATCAGTATTTGGCAAAGTTTAAAGAATGAGTTGCAACTATCTTGATGGAATACCTGTGGTTTGGCATTTTGACATAGTTTCTTCTTATGTTGCATATGTTTGAATTTTTTGTACTCCCATGTTTCATTTCACTTCTATGATATGTTGATTTTCAAGTTGATGAGAAGAATACATCGTATATGCTCTGTTTTGGGGAAATGTTCATAATTTGTCCATTTTCTTCAGTTTAGAAAGAATACATGCTTGTCTTGCTTTTTCTAGCACCTCACCAATCTGATCCATCTCACTTCAAAACCTTAAATTGTTTGAGTGCCTCCCTACCTAGCTCCATCAGATGTCTGCAATCATACCCTTTTTTGCCCTGACCTAGTCTCTTTGACCTAATCCTCATCCAGCGCCCCAATTTCAAACAATCAAACCCTTTTGCACATCATAACTAACTTAAAACCCTAATTCATCTAGCCCTATTGGTTGTGATTTTGTGGAGAGATCCCTCTCCGGCGTGGTAGGGCTAGATACCAAGTCAAAAGGTTGGTCTGTGATTACCTCTGCTGGACTCTTCCTCAACCTTGGAGATCCAGAGGAGTGATAACACACTGACATCGTTGTCAGGGAATGAAATTTTCATTTTCCTTGGGTGTACAAAAATATTTCATTGGGATTTGGTCCTCTGGATGATAGGACTAAGTTTTAGAAAGGTTGATTTCACAATTGCAGTGTCGAGATTGTAGAGTTGGCTTCGAGGACATACACAAGAGGAAAATCTAGATCCTAATCCAGCTGATCTAGTCAAATTTTTAGAAAGCCTTGTTCGAAAGAAAAGGAGTCAACAAATCACAAGGTCAATCATACCTCATTCCATGGGTAAGGTTTTGATCATTACCCGGTAAATTTATATCTCTTGAAGGCATTCCTTTGTTTTGAAGTTTGAAACTCTCCTTGTTCCAATCAAAGTCTGAATCCTCATTATCTGACATAGTCTTTGACCTTGTTAAGACTTTGGCTCCTAAAATTTTGAGCAGAGACTGGTCCGAAAAATTGCATGGGTACATCTCCACTGATTGGTCACATATGTGGCTCCCTTATAAAGGCAAGCCAAATCAGATCAAGATAGATCGAGAAAAACTTATGACCCATACAGTTACCGATTTCGAACAGGAGAATCACCCCGTAGCTTTCAACAATAATATTTTGGGCAATTATTCATCCGAGTCATTCTTCGGCAACTTTGTTGCCCAACCCTCCCCTTTCTCAGTTAATCATTTTACATCTCAGATTGAAAATTTTTCACAAACACATGAGTCTAGATGTTTCAATGATTATGAAAAGGTTGTAAATACCACTGTTGATACCCCTTTATTTTGGTCT
>APFE030401153.1:0-36119 GCA_000404065.3 Pinus taeda | reverse complement strand
GCCTAATCCTTAAAAAATTCTTCAATTAAGGAGGTAACCCCTTCTCCCTTTATTTTCATAGGATTTTCTTTTTAGCTTTTAGATTTTAGCAAATAATGTTGAAAGGCATATCCTATTGACCCTTTACTATGTTTAACTAGTTGTCTTATAGAACTATCATCGGTACTTGCTTTCAAACAATAGAATTTTCGACCAAAAAGGAATAATGTTTGGAAAATTAGATGTCCTTTGTATCTAGAAGTCGCAGATTAACTTTGATTAATTCCTTTTTAGAATATGAAAAGTAATATATGGTTATTTCTGTTTTCAAAATTCACCCCAAATGGTCATTGATATCAGGAATAGAAGCCAATTCAACATCAGCATCTCCAACTCCCAACTTGTCATCCATTAATTCTCAAAGAAGTGATTGTCCACCCCATTCATTAAAGGTGATGATTTTTCAGAGTGTAATTCTAAAATATAAAGATATTAAAGATAAGAGGTCTTATCATAAGCCTGCTTACCACATTCATAGGGAAATAGCTTACCTGACATTACCAATACTGTCTACCAAAACAGGGTAATGGCTTGAAATTGCAAGACAAGGAGTCTCATCACGAGCTAGCTTGTTCAGTCAGACTACTACCAGTGAGTGGCATTGTCAACAGCTAGCCACCAAACCAGGACAATGGCTTTTTATCTTATACAATAATTTAGACAAAAATGAACAAAATATGAAAATATGTTTTAAATTCATTCTGATAATCACAATCTTAATTGAATGGGACAATGGACAATCAAATGGTTATAAGGTATCCCTGTCGAGACTATAAACGTCTGCTGGCAGCAGAGGCTCTACCTATGACAAGCGAGTATACTATAAAAGCTGATTTGGAGAAGCCTCCCTATTTCTCGTATTTATAAACCAAGCAAGGCCTATCTGAAACTTTAAATGTACCAATTCTAAAGAATGTTCGAAAAGAGGAAAATATCGAAATTATTTCTGTAATATTCAGAATACATAGATGCCTAGTTATATCAGAATTTTCCTTATGTTTGAAACTCTATTTCAAAATATTTTTAAGTACTTTTGATTCTTTTCCAGAGATAACTGGTTCTCCTAGTGAATCGCCAATTGTTGTGCCATGCAAAACAACCCCCCATTTCATATTTTATTATTATTCACAAAACCATTAAAATATGAAATGGGTCCCTTTCAAAATAAAATTGATGTCAATAACCCTCACTTTGCAAAATTCAACAAATCCAAGGAGCGCTTTATAAAGTTCCCATCAAAAGCAATATCCCTTTCAACATTGGAAATAAAGCAAGTATGTGTTTATTGCGATAAAGCGATCGGAAGATCGCATATCGCAATAACATAAAGGATGCACCAAGCAATCAAAAAGGCTTCCCCTGACCCGATAAAGCTATCGGTGATATCAGCAATCGGCATTTCCTTGTGCAACACTATCGCACCCATCGGCAAAGCCCCGACCCGATAAAGCTATCGGCGATATCGGCAATCGGCATTTCCTTGTGCAACACTATCGCGCCCATCGGCAAAGCCCCGACCCGATAAAGCTATCGGCAATATCAGCAATCGGCTGTCCCCTTTGTATCACAAGCTTTGTTCATGACCCTTTCCCCGATCCGATATCGGCGATCGGCGATCGGTGGTTACCCCCCCCGTTGAATCCTTAATGCGCATAGGCCTTTCCCCGATCCGATATCGGCGATCGGCGATCGGCAGTATTCCAAACATTGTTAAAAGCTATCCTCACACCCCTGCCCGATCTGATAAGATAAGGCACAGTTCTCAATGAAAAGCCGTTAGAATGATTGGAAAGCTTGAGTTAATGACAATTAAGGCATAATCATTCCCGCTCAGCCGCCGGTACGCCCATTGCATGGTTTAAAAGATCTTTAGGCAAATATTGCACTAATGAGCATTTATAAGGTGGCAGGTCCTATACGGTCCCTTAATGAATCCATCCTATCAGATCTGCCTCTAGATCATATCCGCGTTGTTTTAATAAAGGCAAAGTATATCGATGTTCTTCTTTCTATTTCACTCTCAGTTGCGAGCTTCATTGTTATCTCAGTATTACGCCAAAACCACCCTTCTGTGCAGATTACAGATTTACCAAGCAATTCAGACATAATGGGTAAGAAGTAGAAGAAGGTTACAGGCGTTATTGAATCACCATCCACACCACAGCCAAATAGTAAGAAAGGTTTGATATCAGATACAACGTGCGCGGGACTTGCCAGGACAACTTGGCAAGGAACTTATGATTTGCTAGAAGCCGAGAAGCCTACGCAGGTGGTAGAAGAAGCTACCACAGATTCTACCAAAAGATCAGAGTGCACTCTCAAGGACTTGGCCGACTCTTTCCTATATAGGATAGTGGCAAGAGAGCAAATGCTTCCATACACCGATGTTATCAAATGGGAAATTGAAGAAATTCCTATCACAGACAGAACTTTCGTCCCAAACGACGGAAGGATTTTTGGATCCTTCAAGCCAGAGGATTTGAGGCAAATGTATCATTTGCCTATGCCGGAGAAGGTTTACAATACCGCATTTCTCGAGAAGTTCGCAAGTGAGAATGAAACTGAGTCTGAACCTATCAAATATTGGAGGCAGAACCCAGCTAAGCACAAGCATGAATCCTCCGGTAAGTACTCAGTCGACTCCTTGTGTTCACCATATTGCTATGCCGCTATAATGATGTGTAGATTATGGGGTCTTCATGACTCCACCAATTTTACTATCGAAATGGTTCCCCTCATGGAGGCGGCAATCAACAGTTGGATTATGGATTGGGCCACTATCCTTTCAGATAAGCTTGCCCTTGCCATCAGAGAATATAGAAATAAGACCAGAGTTAGCGAGAGGTTAATCCCTCCATTCTATTACAGTGCCTATATTTTGGATACCTTGTGTTTTAATTCTGAATTTCCCATTCTCGGTTGGAGGTGGACCGCACAGGACCCCTCCCCCATCCATATTTACCATCGTAAGATGTGGAAGTCGTCTCATAAAGCCCACTTGTATCATATCTGTAACGGTTTCATGATTCCTATTTATTATGCCATTTTTAATAAGCCCATTCCAAGGATTTCTTACTTAGCCTCTTTTGACCTGCCGTCAGTAGGTAGTTGGTTTGGGGAAGAATTGTTTACGTATATTAGAGTCTTTGGCAGTGAAGCCAATCCCCATGTCCTTCCCTTATATGTTCCTGATAAATTATTAGCCCGGGAAATTGCCTACCAACTTTCAGCTAAGAGTACCACACAGACTCTTAGGTTAAAGCAAAAAAGGGGCTGGCCAACTTTTCCTTTCAGATGTGGAGTTTTCACCTTGCATGATTTAAAACATGCAGAAAAAGAAGCCATGAAAATTCAAACTCTAAACCTTCCTATAATCCCAAACAGAGCATATGACCCCAGAAAATATGCATACGCCGCTCTAGAACATGCCAAATTATCAACATTTGAGCATAAAGAGGATATTTTTGATGATATGTTTACTTCAGCAGAATCAATTGGTCAGGTTAAAAAGCTTGCTAAAACAAGGTATAATGACGAAGGGTTATTTGAATTCAATAAACTCAGGGAGCAGAGGTTGCAAACTCTGCCCCTGGATTTAATAATGCCGACCCAAGCGACGTCTTCAAGCGAGCCTGGCAAGCAGCAACAGAGGAGAAAACAAGAAGAAAAACTAAAGAAAGAGCAGGCAGAGTGTTTAGCAAAAGAAAAAGAGGAACTCTTCAAACGAGAGCAAGCAGAACGCTTAAGGAAGGAAGAGGAAGAACGATTGAAAAAGGAAGAGGAAGACAGACTGAGAAAGAAGCAGGCAGAAATCCAGCAGAAGGAACATGAACGGCAAGAGAAAGAGAAACAAGAACAGCTGCTAAAGGAGTGCCAGTCAAAGCAAAATACCACCGATACTAATAAGGGTACTGTTACAGACCCCGAGCTGCAGATGGAATGGCAGCATTTTAGTACCATTATCGGTGGAGATAAAGATTCACAGAATACCGAGACTCCTAAGAGCAGCGGCATACAGAAGGAAGGCTCATCCCAGGCTTTGAGCACAACCACCGGCCCACCCAAAGTTATGAATGTAGAGATAATTCCAAAAGGTCCTAGTGACCAAATCACTCTCCTAGTAGAAGACACTCCTCCACTGAACGTCTTCTACAGCCCTAAACATAAAGCAGTAGTAAAGCGATCAAGGAAAAGGCAGAGGATTGATCAACCTCCCCTCTTTCCTAATCAATCACTTACGGGCAACGTAGTCTGGAGAGAGAAACTTGATCCCTCTGATGACCTGACCAAGTTGTCACAATATGTGGGAGCTTACTCGGCTGCCACTATTAACAAGGCCTCAGAGGTAGCAGTTCTCTTAAAGACGAAAGACCAGGAAATTTTGACTCTTCAAACGGAATTAGCAGATGTCAGACAACGGCAAACACAAGCTGAGCAGCGAGTAGCAGGACACCAACAAGAAACAGTGCGCATAAGCGAGCAGCTGTTGGAACAACAGAGAATCAACAGCCAATTGATGCAACAATGGCAGGAGGAGAAACAGTCAATCACCCAGGCGGCCATCCAGAGACAAAGCGAGTTGGCAGAGATAGTGGAGCAACTAAAAGCGGCAAATGAGCAATCTTTGAAAGCAAAAGATGAACGCATTGCTCAAATTACAGCACAGTTAGAAGCTACCAAGGGGGATGCGCAGATACAAGAATTCAAAAAAGAGGCAATAGTAATCAACAATGCGCTTGTATCTCAAATCAAACTCTTGGCGCAATCCCTCTCTCAAGTGGAACCACTCTGTGAATTAGCCACGACTGTGAGCGAGCAGGTAGAAAAGGCTAGAGAAGAATACAATCAAGCCGAAGAAGATATCACAGGCTACATTGAATGGCAAGATTCAAAGTCAGGTAAGGAAGCCAATTTGCCTCGGATACTGGAGGTCCATAAAAATATACTGTTTACAGAATGGCAAACACAAATATTAAAGGCAGAAAGGGCAGCATCAAGATGTACATTAACCACTGGTAATTTGGTTGATCTAGTAAATGATACTCTCTATCTAGCCAATATTGTTACCCAATGCACACCTGGCAAAATTATTACTGCAAATGTATTGGAACAAACATGCTACCTTGATTTAGAGAGAAGAGCAAGGACAATTACCGCGGTTGACAACTTGAACATAGAAGCATATTGGCGATATCTAATCAAGCCGCATGAACAAAGATCTGCTCTCAAATGCCTAACCGATGCCATTCAATGCATGATCCCCGATATCCAAGACTCCACCTACGCTACCCAGCTCCGTTCCAGGCTCAACAAACCTCCTGAAGTTGAGCCAATGCTCGCCATCAATCAACTCAGGTACAAAGGGAAGCAGCCGACAGAGTGATTCAGCATCCAGCTCCTCCGATTGCCAGCAAGAAAAATAGCAAATAGAATTTATTGACATCAGCTTAGTTAGCTTTTCTATTTTTATAGATATTTTAGATTAGCATAGTATTTATAGACCCTTTCATGCATTTAGAAAGGGTCGTAAAATTTTGTATAAGACTTAACAGACTGAAGTTTGCACTATTGTGCTTCAGCCTCTATTCTTTTATGAAACTTGACCACCTGCTTTTATTTTAATGGAGAAATTTTCTTAATTCAATTGTGCACTACTGTCATTGATTTGAGGAATGTTGATGCGTCAAAGTAGAAGCTATACATAGCGATTCATATCGGGAGTGGCTTGCTATTCAAATGGTATTTCTATCTTTTGTTTGGATTCATTCTGTGTATATTATTTCGCTATGTAATTATTCTTGCTACTGTTAATTGTATGCATGCACAACAACAGGAAATCTTACTCATGCCACTATTGGATGTTTAGATGATATGCCTTATTTTTAGTCATGTATGCGTTAATAGTATGAATGTTTAAAGTCTAAGTAGCATTGCTTTAATCGTTGCGCCTAACTATTTAGGTACAGCAATCTTGAATGATTTAATATCTATGTCCACATAAATGCAGTCATCTATATAATTGTATTTTTTGGATATAGAACATCAAAAGCTACGCTTTAGATGTTCAAATAGATTCCCGGGATAGTTTTATTTACTTGCATTTCTGTCAATAGCTTTATTCATTCACCTACCATTACTGTTATTTACAAAGTATTCATTCATCCCATTTATCTATTTCTGGGAAACTGGTCCCATTATCCCCAGTCGGAGCCACTACATCAAACGGAAAAGGAGCTGCACTAAGGTCCGGACCGGGTGGTTTCCCCCAATGTTGGTGCAACGATTTTCGAGGCATCAACAGGGCTATAGGCCAATGATCGGAACTCGATATCGACAGGATAGAAGCTACAAATTCTCCACCCAAGTGAATTGCATGTCCTATAAAAAGGAATCTATCAAGGCGCGAAGCAATCTGATGCGATCCTTGTCTTTTGTTATTCCATGTAAACAAACCATTGTTAGAGGGGATATCAATAAGCCAGTTATTCTAAATGAATTCTTTTAGGTGATTCCCATCTCTGTTACCTCTGTTTCTGCCTCCCTTTTTTTCTTCCAGCCTTGCAATCATGTTGAAGTCGCCTCCAGAAATCCATAGAGGGTGCGGCCTATTTGTGTTGAGCTCTGATAGGATGTCCAGGATTTCAACTTTGTGCATAGTTTCTTGAGGAAAATACACATTAGTCATATGACCATAGATGTTAGTACCATTTATGTGAAATATTGCTTGGATGAAGTTCTTGTTTGCATGTATATTGTTGAGGAAGATAGTGCACGCGTCCCATAGAATTGCAAGGCTGCCAGATGCCCCTTGAGCATCTACAGCTATTACCATCCCACCTATCTAGGCTTTCGCTGCAATTTTTTCCAGAACTGTTGAGTTGCATTTAGTTTCTTGCAAGAAAAGGATCTGAGGTTTTTCCTGCATGATCATGTTTTTTAGTAGTCTACCTTTCCTTGGGCTACTGAGCCGTCTAATGTTCCATGAGATCAACTTCATTGGGAAGAGTTTGGGTTGATGTTGAAGTACTTAGTTAGCTTGGAGTATCTGCCTAACTTCACTAACACTTCTCCTATTTTGATAGTTCTTTGGAGAGTGGTTTTCCTCCCACGCTTTTTTTTGTCTTTGGTAATAAACTTTCCATCCCAAGAACTTCCAATCTGGACACCAAGAGAGTGATTCTTTTGTGCTCGCGTTAAGACCTCCACCAGGTTGTCTACTTGCCGATATG
Source organism: Pinus taeda (assembly GCA_000404065.3). Classification (NCBI taxonomy): domain Eukaryota; kingdom Viridiplantae; phylum Streptophyta; class Pinopsida; order Pinales; family Pinaceae; genus Pinus; species Pinus taeda. The sequence continues at coordinate 28,851 of APFE030401153.1, read as the reverse complement.
GGATTTTATCAAAATTCTTTGTTTTGCATGCTTGCTCTAGGCCTAAGATATCAAGTTCGCCAATGTCTATGTTCTCAGGATCTTCCTCCATTTATTGGGATTCTTGTAATTCTTCAGTTGTTTCAGCTGCTGTTCTTGGGCTTGGTGTTGTATTATCAACCGCCATCCCTTGAAAGTTCTAGGCTGGGGTTTTGATTTGGGTATGGGGGAGAGTTTTGCTAGTCATCTTCTCCTCTAGGAGCGATAAGGCTACTTTTTTTTTATCTTTAGTGGTTTCCTTCTCAGAGAGAGAGGGATTTTCGAACTCACAATCATCATTACCTACCAGTGTAGCAAAATTGTTGCTAGTTGAAGGTTTGGAGGAGCTAGCTGGATGCGTCCTGGGATTGGTTACCAATTTCTTATGGTTTCTTCTGCGGCTAACCACTTTGGTAAATCCATCAGGAGCAGGCTTGTCCGGGGACATCTGGGGGGGGTTTCTATTTAGAGGACAGTCCCTAAATAGATGACCCAGATCATGAAATTTCCTAGACCAAAACGGTACATGCTCATAATATATCAGCTGAACCCATTCAATATCATCATGAAAAAAACTTACCACGTCCGACAGGGCTTGATTGAGGTTCATGTAGACACAGATTTGGGCATATGATGTGTATCTGTTGATTTTTGTTTCCTCTGCCACTTTGATAAATTCACCCAGAGCATTTCCGATTTCTTGCAAGGAGTCTTCCTCCCAATATTCCACAGGAAGAAAGTAAAGCCTTATCCAAACCACAGACCAGCTGAGATCTTCATTGTCAGGGTTGAAACGTTCTACCCATCCTCTGAGATACAGGCCAGCAGTATTGAAGAAGTACGGCCCTCCATCCAAAACCTTGTTTCGATCCTCCAAGTAGTTAAATATGGCCGTAAAAAAACCTTTTGGCCCTAGTTGCAGAGTAATGTGACCCTTTGGATTCCATTTGGAGGCTATCCAGCCTCTCAGTGCTTTCTCAGTTGGCCACAATCTGATGAACTTGCCTATTAATGCATGATCCTTCATGAACTGTATTTTGGCATTGATTCGATGGCTTGGAAATTCTACTTTTGGCCTTTGAGTGGTGACTGGCTTGCATGTGGCTGAGCTCACCTTGGGACGATCCTGCTGATCCTGAGCTTTGTCCTGATGTGCTCTTGTATCCTTATTACCCTCATTCTGCACCTCTGCATTGTCATTTTCTTCAGATTGTTGCTTTTTGTTGTCATCCTTTGGGGGAGGCGCATCACCCTCCCCCTGAGGGGGAATCATTATTCCTAAGAATGCCCACAGAAGATGTAAGGCTGCAGATCGTTCTGAGACTGTCAAAGCTGACCTCGGTCAGGAGGAGTCTTTCGTAGCAGGGTTTACAGAAACCCTAAAACAAAGGCTACCGCGCTCGCTCTCCAGTAGCAATGTTTATTTCCATTTTGCAGATCTAGATTGACAGTAGGCAACAAATTATTATTAGAGTTACTTGTCACCTAGTGACTAAAGTGAGGGTTTTTGTTACACCTTCCCATAAATCTTACACTAACAAAGAACTATATAGAACCAATTGTCGAAATAAACCTATTTTATATAACATGCCTTAAAGGGGGGAAATTTGTAGAATGGTTAATTTGATTTTTAATTTTAAATAGTTTTTGGGTTTAATGGTCTCAATTTTTAGCTAAATTGGATTCCATAAGAAGCACATCATATAGGATTCATAATTGAACACCTTTGAAGACATGAGAGGGCTTACTAATATATTTATGTTGACCACAATACCTATTATATGGTTTATGGGTTGACGAGAAAGTAGAATTGATGTTGAGTATATGGAAAAAATAATGTGCGATGAGTTTTATGTAACCAAATTAATGATAAGATTGGAACAAAGTTTGGCTAAGGAATGATAGTGTGTTAACTGTTAGCATCCTATACCAATAGGTTTCATTTTTCATGATTGACAATGGAAGTGCCAAAAATGTTCATCCTTTTCATGCTGCAAAAGTTCCATTTTTGAAGAATTTTACAGTTAAGGGAGGGTCAAACAACAACCTTGGCCTCCCTAGGTTTAAATTGCTTGTTTTAGAAAATAGAGAAAGAAAATCTGTCCAGACTGTTTAAACTTGGTAGATTACTATCTAGGTAGAGAATGAAGGTGCCCAACTGCTTAATCTAGGCCCTTGGAAGAAATAAGGGTAGCTTTTAGATAGGAGGGCAGTTAAAAAAGAAAAGTAATCAAGTTTTGCAAGTCTAAGTGCACCCTTCCTAAAGTAACAAAAAATGCTAGGTGTATTAGGTTGGGTAGGTAGCCTGGGGTCGCAGAAGCAAGATCATCTTCAGTTTTGACCTAAACAAAGAAGGACTCATCTCATTTATGGCATTGGCACCAGGCAGTGACTTGATGGTACAACAGTGGAAACATGACTAACTTCCCCTTCATTCCCCCATAAATCATTTACTAACATCCCCTTGAGGACCTTGGGATCTGCCCAACCAGTCCTGTTTTCACTCCATCCTTGTCAAAAAACCAAGTTGACATCTGAGTGGACTAAGTGAAAAGAAGCCACATTTCTTGTGTAAAATTAATCTTTACACAATCCGTCATTTCCCTTACATTTCCACTCCACCAAGTCATCTTAACTCCTAACTTTACTATATAGCTCCCTAACTACTTTCCCATCCCTATTTGCTATTAAAACTATATAAAATCCCAAAAACATAATAATATCCCTACCCCTTGGCACTATAGCCATATTTCTTAAGTCAGGGAAATAATAGTCCATCTGGGGCTACTGTTAACCCTTTCGTGTTCTAATCTGGAGTTAGTTTGACCTCTGATTAAACTAACAACCATTTCCCTTTAATCCTAACCTGATAAAACCCACATTTCTAATGTTTACCCCTGCCTAGTGATTAAACAAATATTACATAGCACATGGGCCCCGTCCCTAACCCTCTGTTGCCTTACCTATCCCATTAGCCATCCGATGGCCAGCACCCCAGATCTATGGTGGGAGGGTCTTTTCCTGCCCCGATGTGCTGAGGGTTAGCGTCCGAGAGATGGGTGGTTTTCCCTTCGTACTCCCGCCACACGTCGCCCTCCCGGCTGTGGCGGAGCCCCCTCCTCCGAAACTGCTTCTGTGCAAAAGCGGTGCGCCATGAAACCAGAAACCGCCTTCCCCTGTGTGACGTCAGTGCCACGTCTTCCCCTGATGTCCTCTCCGCTCCGCCGATGCTCTGCCACATTACCGCCACCTCACCCCTTTCCTGCCTGTGCCTTGCCCCCATGTCACTGCCATGTCACCGCCTTGTCAGATGCCACGTCACCCATCCGTACCTAGGACCCGCCGATGACGTCATGCTGACATCATCTTGTGAAAGCGCCAAAAGCGCCAAAATGTCATTTTTCGCATGAAAAGCGAGCAAACCACCGTTTTGTTTCATTTTTATCAGTCCATTTGTAAAAGCTCTCATTCACTCTCACGACCGTTTTCGCTCCCAAAGCTTGGACTCGACTAGCCAAGCTGCCGCAACCTACAATTCAACTCCATAGCTTGCCACTGTACCAGCTCGTCCACCCTTGGTACCGTTGAAACCAGGTATTTTCCCAAATTCACCTATTTGCCCCTGTTTCACCATTTTCTCCATTTCATTTGCATAAAACTCTGCAAATTACCAAACTAAAGACACTAAAACACCTGAATGTTGCCCGAAATTCTCCAATCAACGCTCTGTCTGAAGAATTCTCTGTGAACCCACGCCCACTTACAAATTTCACCGTCAAAATATGGTTTAAAGGTTCATATTGCTGGCGGAAGCTTTATATGGCCGTGCATTACCCCTTGTTACCATAATCCTCTGTAAAAATCCCATTTTCAGATCAGAAATCTTCCCTATTCCCTCAGTAGTTTACCCACACAGTCTATCAACCCAGTGAAATTATCAAAGAGAGGAAAAGCTTACTTGAATTCTATGAGTTGGCCTCTTTTATGATAAGCTACAGACAGTGAAGACTACTGCCTCAGTTCAAACTCGTTTTCCATCTTCTTTGCAAATACTCAAAAGTGATTGTCCCTAGTCTGCTTTCTCACTAATTTTCACTCCAAGTGCAAACACAGAAAAGTTCAAAATGGCCACTCCATCAGCTCTAGACATCACTCCCATCAATTCACCAAACAAAGAGCTTGAGGCAATGGCCCTAGCTGACAATGATTATCTTATTCAAGACCTAGTTGGGAACAAGAATCATTTGCATACCTATTTCCAACTAGGAAACACTTTTCTTAGCAACTCTGACATGTATGGAATATGGGAGTCCAATTTACCACATTATTTCCTCCCCTCTATCAATGTTTTTCCAGAGATTATTCACCTGTGTGCTGCAAATTATGAACCAAATCAGAGAGCTCTCAAGTCTCCATCTGGGAGCATACTTTTTTATATCACTCCTGACTCCATCAACCAGATGTTAAACTTCAAGCAAACGCAGCTATTATATCCTTTCTCCATGAAGCACTTACTGGATGATGCCTCCTCTTTCCTTGATCCCAAGATTGAAAGAATTGCTAAGACATTTATGAAAGCAATGAGCATTTCAATGAGGTTGGAAAGCTACTAGTAGATATGTTATCCTATGTGTCAGGCTTCAGAACAAGTGAACATGTTGATGAGACAGTGCTGGTTCTGTTGTCTTCATTCAGCCAAGGGCAGCCTCCTTTTATCAAGTATAACTATGCCAAGTTCATAGCAAACAAAATTCATGACCAGCTCATAAAGCTAAATAGGGAGGGAATCTTCAAATATTCCTCATACATCTACCATTTTTTCTTATATTATCAGTCTGAAACCTTCCATTTTCCTATCAAGAAATTGGATTCAAAGGGAGAAAGAAGATCTGTTGTCCTCTTATCATCAGTATTCAATCAAGTCTAGCATTCTCCATACTCTCACTGTGAGTTTATTGACCAGTTTGTTTATCCAGTCTCCTGCCTCTTAATGAAATCTCCTCCTCCTAGAATATCTTATGAAATGCAGAAGATATTGCAGCTATCCAAGAGCTACAAATTAGGTGATTGGTATCTATACCAGGATCACACTATAATCAGAATTTATGGTTGTGAGCTTTGTCCTTACAGGCTCCCAAGATATGTACCAATGAGGCTATTTTCCTTGGGATACTACAGGCAGATTATCAATTCATATCTGACTCATTTTCACAGCACCAAGAAGAAGGCTCACCTGAAATTTAGAGACCGCCTAGGCCCCTTTATCATGAACAGGAAGGAAGGTTGAAAAGATGCTGACCTAATACTAAAGGATCAACTTATGTTGAAGAGAAGTTTTTGGTGGGTCCCTTATGACCCACTTGGCCTTATTAGTGCCAGAAGAGTCAAATATAGATTTACACCCTATACACACTGCAAAATACCACACATCGAAAATTATGCTAATCAAGACGCATGGGCACAAGGCACATTAGTTGAATAATTTACTCAGAAGGAAATTATGGAGAAAAATGTTAAAGACCTTGAAAAAACTCTTGACTTAGATTCTTGTGAGCAGGTAACATTCAAGTGGCCACAACAAATCGGAGAGGGCACATCAGCTGCTGCAGCTACACAACATGGCCAAGCACCATCTTCATCAACAACAGGTACAACAAAAGGCAAAGAGCCAATGGATACAGAACAGGTGACTACAGAACTGCCTGCTACTTGAAAGGAGCAATCCCAAGAACAGGCTCCTCCATAGCAAACATAGGCACCCTAAATGCCAGTTTTACAGACTCCTGCCCATGAGGAAAGAGGCAAAAAACGTGACAGAGAAGATTCCGCACCTGCCAGTGGATCTACACAGCAGCCTAAACCCAAGAGGCAAAGCGTTGATTCTCCATTTGAGGAGGAAATCAGTGAAGAGATCCTTGAAAGCCCAAGGAGAGATAGAGAGGGAAGCCGACAAACACCTACTAGCTCATTCCAACAAGAGCTAGATAGACAGCATGCCACGGAGGTGTCTTCCTCCACACAACAAAGCAAGAGACCAGCTAGTGTTAAAGCCAGCTTCAAAGAGATCAAAGCTCAAAATGAGCTACTAAGAATACCACTATATGACCATTTCCTAAAAGCAACACCTGCCAAACAGGAAAGATTGATGGTAGCATATGATATCAAGGAAGAGAAAATGATTTTTAGCCACTTCAAACCCAAAGTTCAGCAGCCACAGATAGCTGTGGACTATGTCAGGACAAATTTACAGGTCATGGCCAAAGACATCCACCCCATGGACCAAACTGAGCTACATAAACGGACTGGTGAGATGGTCTATGCCACTTTAGCAGACAAGGCCACGCTGGCTCATGAGTTAAAAGAATCATTAAGGAACACTAACATTCAGTTAGATTTCGAAAGAATGTCCTCCACAGCTAAAGACAACAAAATTAAAACATTGGAGGACATTATTATTGACCTAGGACATGATCCTAAGGATCCTAAGGGTGTGAGGGCCCTCATGAAGAAAAAGGATGATGATATTGTTGCATTAAGAAAGCGATTGAGGTTGCCTCCTACTGAACACCCTCAAACTACAGAGTTAATAGAAGAGAAAGAAACTGAAGATACATTAGATTTGCTGATGAAAATGAATCAAAGAGTAATCCAGATGGAGGAAGAATTAGAAAAAGCAGGCTAGAGCAAGCAGGCAGAGGCAACCTCCCACCCACCTCCAGCAGGTCTAGCTAATGTCCCTGTTCCTCCTACACAGTCAGCAGCAATCCCAGCAACAACAGCAACAACAACTACAACAACATCTGAATCAAGCATGAGCATGGAAGAAATGATGAAAGATGTCAAGGAACTTGAGCTTCAGGCTACAGAGATAAAAGACGCCAAAGAGAAATTAGCCAATCTTGAAGAAAGGTATGACAAGTCTAAAATGACAGTAGCTGAAAAAACCAGGGAAACCAAAGCCTTGAATGACAAAATTAAAGCCTTGGAGAAAGAGCTAGCTTTAGACAAAACCCTGATTGAAATAAAAAATATTTTGTGGGCCAAGATAAATCTGTCAATCACTGGCCAATGGAGGTCAATTCAAGCCATGTATGAACAGGTGGAGCTAATTGGCAAAGCCCAGTTTGAAACTCAGAGAGCTAAAACAACATTGGGAAACATGCCTGAGCAAGCCAACAAAATGATCAACTTCTTAAATCATCAGACCAGGGAAGAATTGGCAGCATTACAGATTATGAACAGAACAGATGCCATACTGACAACCATGAAAGTGTTGATTTTATGAAGTCTTATTCAAACTTTAGAAGCAAGATGTTGAGAAATCGAAAAGGATGTAGATAATTTTGAAATAAAGCTTGCAGCACTGTAGACTAGAGGATTGCCTAGCTTACTAACCAGCTCTGGAAGGTTATTGACATGTGACCAATATGCAACTAGGCTCAATAATTATGTCACAAATCAGCTTATTGCTTCATCAAGTTCTTCAGCACAAGCAGGACCTCCTACAGGACAGACTCTCTATGATAAGCTGGAAAACTTATTTTATATGGAGCATGAAGTTAACCACCTATTTGAGATTCCACCGAACTATTACAAATATACAGAAGCAGATGAGATACTCATCAAGATACAAAGGCATCAGCTTCCTCCTAAAGATTGGTGGCAAGCAATGCTAGCCATTTTACCCAGGTGACATCAGTCTTTGACTCCTTTTTCAATTTTCGAATTCCATGTCAGCTACAGATCAATAGTAAGCACCGGATAAGATGCAAGAAAGAATAGACAGAGCGCGTCAAATCAATGACAAAGCAAAAGGCTAGAACAGAAAGCCATAGAAGCGCGGATTTTGGAGACACAGCCTCAGCCGAATCAAATGGACGCAAAAATCAACATTTTCTGACAGAAAAGAACAGCTGTTACTTTTGTATTTACTTCGGCATTTACTTCTTCACCAACTGCTCCTTAGGAGTTGGTGAAAGAATTTATGAGTTAATAACTCATCCTCTAGATCTTTTGTATCTCCTTTTTGTATATATATCCCCTCATAGAATGTATTTGGAGTTGGTTGATGAATTCACTTCATGAGAGACTCGCACTGTATATCTGAGAATTTCTTTTAATCAAAGACTGTTGAAAAGATTGGAGGAATGACTGTCTGCTGTGTTCAAATGGTTGTAGAGTGACTCTGGAATTCTTGTGCTACTACATGGAACAATAAGTCTTTCCTCATTGTATTTCAATATATATATGTTTAACCGTTATCGTATCATTATCTAAATAACAGGAAGAATGAATAGCCTAGACTTTGCTTAATTGCACTCTATGCTAAATTTCTGTTGTTTCTATATGTTTTCCTCTGAATTAGCTATAAATGTGAATTCCTTTTGGCTCATATTTCCCCTAATTCACACATGTATGACATTTATCTAGGAATTCTTGACTACTCCTAGATAGAGCTCATTCACCTTCCCTCTGTTAAGTTGAAGGAGAGATTCTTAATTACCTCTCATTCCTTAGCCCTCATTCCATTCTTATTTAGCCTAAATGTTGTTTCATGTATAGTTATCATGCTTTATAGTCCCCTTGTGGAAAATAAAACACACTACCAGCCTTACTTCATGACTCCATGCCCAATGGTTTGAATCTCTTATACTCTGCATGCCAACTCTGCTTGAATAAATCAACCATCCCACCAAAACTTAAACAAAACACAAAGAATTCCATAACTAGCCTAAAATCCTTCAAACAAAGCTAAATCCCAAAGAGAGAGCCCTCTCTGACTACTGGTAGGCTAGGACCTGCAGTCCAAATATTGGTTTTTGGTTACCTCGGCCGTATTCCCTTAGGAGTCAAAGGGAACAACCTGAGTGATAACATTAACAACAACATGAAAAGTTGATCTAGTCTAAAATAGTTTTAAAAGAGATCAATAAAAAGTTAAAGGAGGAAGTGAGTTCCTCCACTAAGGTTGGTGCCTCAATCAAGTTAGAGCCTAAATCAAGTTGAAGCTTGCATATGACAAAATTTGGTGCCTTAATTAGGTTAGATCCGACAATAATTAGAATCTTGCATATCACCGAGGTTGGTGCCTCAATTAGTTTGGATCCTAGAGGAAGTAGGATCTCGTTCATGTCAAGGTTGGTTCCTCAATTAGGTTGTAGCTTATAGTGAGTTATTTCTTGCATTCTTTCGAGATTGGTGCCTCAATAAGGTTCTAGCCTACTGCAAATAGAATCCTATATATCTTTGGAATGGGTTCCTTTAGCATGCCAGAGCCTGCAAATCTATATAATGAATTGAAGAAGAAGAGATGAAGAATTTTATGGTTTCCCCCAATATTGGTTTCCAAATAAAACAATTATGTCTCCTTTTCTTGATTTATGGATTCTTTGACTAGCTTTGATGTGATGAAAGGCTCATGATTTATTTCTTTATTTATTGATATGTTTTTAATAGTGATGATTCATTGATACAGAATTGTTTATAGATAAAATTGTGAAATGGTAAAATAGCAGCCACTATAACTCACCCTCTCCTCTTAGTGTGATATTTTGTTTCAAAAAAGGCTATATAATGAGAAAGGATACAACAATCTCATTTCGTAATGGGTGGGAGGGTTTCTTACAACTTTTTCATTTCATAGACAAGTACAATATGTAGAAAAATGCAACAAAAAAATCTCAATGTGACTTTCCCTTGGTCAAACTAGAAAAAAATTGAATTTCTATTTTCAACAGAAATCTTGGAGGAATTTAAATGAGGTTAAATGGAACTTTTCACTAAGTTTACTCAGTTAATTCATGTTGTGGAAGCTTCAGTTAAGTTCAATATGATTGATTGCTAATTTGTAGCAATATATTTAAGTTAAATTTAGTTATTGTGAGTTAAACAAGTTGTAACTATTAGAGGAACTTGTGGAAGGTCCAATTGTGTATTGTGACTTGAGTCAAACATGGTGATAATTCATTAACTAATCATTCCACCCAAAATAATTGATGCATGTAGATAACTTGAGATACCCACTTGAGATTGAGATTCCAGGGAAGTGTACTATCAATTGTAAATTCTTTCAATGTGTACAAGTGGTGCATGTAATCAAAGGATCCACCTAAATGAATTGCACAATTCAATTGAGGGAATTTTCTAATTAATAGGGGCCTAATTACTCAAGGAACAATGCAAGGAAATAGGAGCTTAGAGGGCTTGAAAATTGGCTAAGTGTTGGCCAAATTCAATTAGTCAAGGAGAGGGATAGATAATAAAGTTGTAGGTTGTGCTTAGGCTTGAGCAAGCATATGTATTCATCTTTATTCTTTGGTTAATGAAATATAGATAGGAATGGGTTTTGATTAGCTCCTTTACCCTAGAAAAATATTTGTTTATGTGTGAAGCTTCTTTTTGCATGTTTCTAATTAATAGGGGCCTAATTCCTCAAGGAACAATGCAAGGAAATAGGAGCTTAGATGGCTTGAAATTTGGCTAAGTGTTGGCCAAATTCAATTATTCAAGGAGAGGGATAGATAATAAAGTTGTAGGTTGTTCTTAGGCTTGAGAAAGCATATGTATTCATCTCTATTCTTTGGTTAATGAAATATAGATAGGAATGGGTTTTGATTAGTTCCTTTCCCCTAGACAAATATTTGTTTATGTGTGAAGCTTCCTTTTGCATGTTTATGATTTGAGTTTGAGATTGTGAATTGAATTCCACAAAGAAGTAGAGCATCTTTCAGTCTTTTGATTTAGTAAATTTCATGAGAAGTTTCAAATCTACACATAATTTATACATGGTATCAAATAAGGATTCACATTAGAGAAGAAATTTCCATGTTTGGTTCCCAGTAGAATCAAATTTGTAGTTTAGTGTTGCAGCATCTCTTCACATTTGTGAACATGAGCTTCGATGGGTTGAGGCTAGAGTATGCCCTAGAAGGAAACTCTAATTTTGTCACATGGTCATGCTATTGCACAACAATGGATTGTTGGAATATTTCAAGACAATCATTCCCCAACCACCTTAAAGAGATGTCTAAGACCTTGATAAATGGTATAAATATGTCACCAACACGAGACTAATTACCTTGGAGGGAGTACAAGATCATATTGTCTCAAATATCCACAAAAACGATAATCCATTTGCAATTTGGAAAGCACTAACAAAATTTTTCAAGAATAGTAGTGACAATAGTAAGTTAGAATTCAAGGATAAACATTGAAATATTAAGATGCATAAGAATGACTCCACACGTCAGTATCTAAGCAATTTCAAACAATGTCTTGATGAACTTAGTGGGGTTGGTGTTGCTATATAAAAGGATGATTTGGTAAGCTAGCCGTTTTAAGCCTTCCCAAGAGCTAGCACAACTACCAATATTTGGTGAACAAGAGAGACAAACTACCAAATTGGTAATGCCTGTGGTATGATTTGGTATAAGAGGAAATAACGCATTCTACTAGAGATGGGACTTCATCCAAGGGTTAGGATGAGGAAAAATTTGCATTGGTTGGAAAGGAAAAGAAAGGAAAAGGGAAGAAATCCCAATCCAAATCTGAATCTATTTAAGGGGGCAAGAAGAAGGACTTGTCCAAAATTATATGCTTTAATTGTCATGAATTTGGGCATTATGACACAAAGTCTCGACACAAGAAGACACGCAAGAAGGCCTAACGAGGAGAAATAGGTGAGGTGTTGGCTTCGAAGTTTGAGCTTGACTTTACTCTCATTGCATGCATGGCCAACATAGTTAAGGAGAGTGTGTGGTACTTGGATAGTGGTGCCTTGTTCCACATTGCAGGGAATAGATATTTTTCAGCGACTTGGAAGAAAAGGACTTGTAGATGTACATAGATATGGGGGATGATGGATGATATAGTCTGATCGGCATGGGTACAGTCACCTTTGAGAGGCAGTCAGGCTCCCTACTCAGGCTCAAGGATGTCATGTTTATTCTAGGCCTAAAGAAAAATATCATCTCCATTTGATTCTTGGTATATCAGGGGTATGATGTGATATTCATTAAAAGGAAGACATTCCTAAGACATGTAACCATGGGACAGGTGAAGCAGATTGGGGTTCGGGTCAAGAACTTGTATAAGCTAGATGTGGAATACTGTGAAGCATTAAACACTAACGAAGAGAAGGTGTAGAGTCATGATGTCTATCAACTATGGTATATAATAATTCACCATTTGCATCATAAAACCCTAAATATTTTGTAGCAGTAACCACAAGTCTTCCCAAAGGTGCACTAGAGTGGCAAGATGTGTGCAAAGGATGAACTTTGGGGAAGTACGTCAAATCCACTTTCCATTATCGAGACAAAAAAGCGCATGCAGTCCTTAATGGGATCCACTCTAATGTCTATGGACCTTTCTCGACAACCTCCACTACCAAACACAACTATTTTGTTATCTTTGTAGATGATTTCTCACAAAAGGGATGGATCATTTTCATGTAGAATAACGATAAAACATTCTCCAAGTTCATTGAATTGAAGGCACTAGTTGAGAAATAAATCGACAAGAAGGTGAGGCTCTTAGGAGAAATACTGGAGGTGAGTACGTGCTAAATGAATTTAAAAAATATATGCAAAAGAAGGCATTCAATGGGATTTGACAACACCCCACAACCCATAATAGAATTGGGTGGCTAAGAGAAAGAACCATAGTATTGTGGGAGTTGTGAGGGTTATGTTGTGTGACCAAGGCGTACCATTACACTTGTGATTAGAAGCATGCAACAAAGTAGTCTAATTGCAGAAACGAAGCCCTCATCAAATTCTAGGCATGGTTACACTAGAGGATACTTTCTCAGGGAGCAAGCAAGATGTGTCACACTTCAAGCTTTTTGGAGAATATATTTACCGCCATGTCTTCAAATAATTAAGGAAGAATCTTGAGCTAGAAACAGAGTTGGAGGTATCTTTTGGTTACACAAAAACTCCTCACAACTATTATGTACACTTGTCATTCCGTAGAATGACAGTTGTATGAAGGGATGTGAAGTTTGATGAGGAGAAAGCGATGTGGTGCTCTCTTGAGATGAAGCTTCAAATTCCATCGAGTGAGGAGCTTTTAGCTCCAAAGGAGTAACTCAAGATGTTATGGAGTAGCCACAAATTCAAGATTAGAGAGTGGAGACATCCACTCAAGCATAACCATCCGTAGAAGTTCGAAAACGAACCAGGGAAGCTAATATATTAGTGCATGATGTTAGAGATAATGTGGGAGCACCCACTTCATAATGAAAGCAGAGAAGGCCACCTAATCAGTACATTGGCTACATCGCTCTACTGACTGAGCTTGTAGAGACTGAGTCATCCTCTTTTCAGGAAGCAGTAGAGAAACCTATATGGGTTGATGCAATGGTGGAGGAATATGATTCCATTATAAATAACAATGTTTGGGAAGTGGTCCCAAGACCAGGAGATAAATTAGTGGTAGGTTAGAGATGGATCTTCAAGGTACAACATGCAGTAGACAGAAGAATGGAGAACCATAAGGCTAGATTTGTGGCTAAAGGATTCTCTCAAGTTGAGGGAATTGACTATGAGGAGACCTTTTCACCTATATAAAGGTACTCATCCATTAGATATTATCTTGCACTAGTTGCGTAGATCAAGTGGAATATCCACCAAATGGATGTAAAGACAACATTTCTCAATGGAGCTATTGATGAGGAGGTGTATATTAAGCAATTAGATGGGTTTGAGACCTTTGATCAAGATTTCCATGTTTGTATATTCAAGCGAGCATTGTACGATCTCAAGCAAGCACCTTGTGAATGATACATTAGGATCGAAAACTATCTTATCAGTTTGGGCTTCACCAAAAGTGAAGTCGACACAAAACTTTATCATATCTTCGTTGAAGATAAAATTTTGATTATTGTCTTATATTTTGATGACTAGATTTTAAGCAGTGATGGATCTTGCAAGGAGGACCTTGCAAGAGAATTTGAAATGAAGGACATGGGACTCATGGACTACTTCCCTAGATTGGAAATGTTGCAAGAAGATGGGGAACTATTTGTCTCTCAAGGAAAATATCAAAATGATATACTAAATAAGTTCTACATGGAGAGTCCTCTAGCAACCAGTTGGAGGAAAGAGGATGCCACTTCAGGTGAGGAAGTGGGGCTTACCATTTATCGGAAACTTGTCGGTTCACTAATGTATCTTGTAAACAAATGACCAAATATGTGTTATGCATTCAAGTAGCTGAGCCAATCTATGGTTAATCCAACCAAATCATTTTGGAAGGAAACTAAGCATGTTCTATGGTACCTCGGAGGTGCTACCCAATTTGGACTATGGTACAAACGAATAGAGGGAGTGAAGCTATGTGGATGAAACGATGCAGATTGGGCAGGGATTCCATTAGAATTGACGAGTACATCAGGAGGAATTTTTAGTGTTGGGTTCAAATTTGTTTCTTGGTATAGCATGGAGCAAATATTTGTGGCACTCAGCTCAACAAAAGTAAAAAACATGGTTGTGAGTCAAGCAACACGTGAGGCAATCTAGATGAGAAAGATTATTGTGGGAGTGTTTGGTAAGATGATGGATCCTATTGAGAACTACTGTGATAATTAAATTTGAACCAAGCTCTCTGAAATCAGTATTTCATGATGGATCCAAGCATATAGATATTTGGTATCACCATCTATGGGATTGTGTGCAAAGGCAGATAATGTTTTTCGAATACATTCCTATAGAGGAACATGATGCAGATATTTTGAAAAAGGATTTGTCAAGAGGAAAATTTGAGTTCCATAGAGGCAGGATTGGAGTGAATATAATCCCTTTCTTGCTAAGAGGTAGTGTTGAAAAGGGCAACAAGAAAATCTCATTTTAACTTTGCCCTAGTTAAACTAGATAAAATTCGAATTTCTATTTTTAGAAGAATCTTGGAGGGAGTTAATTAAGGTGACATGGAACTTGTTACTCAGTTAACTAAGTTAATTTTAGTTGGGGAAGCTTGAGTTTAGTTCAGTATGATTTAATACTAATTTGTAGTAATCTATTTCAGTTAAATTAACTTATTGTCAATTAAACTAGTTCTAACTATTAGAGGAGCTAGTGGAAGGTTAAGTTGTGCATTGTGACTCCAGCCATAGAATGATCATTTAGTTAACTAATTAATCAACCCAAAATAATTGATTCATGCCAAGAACTTGATTTATCGAGTTGCGATAGAGATTCCAGTGAAATGTACTATCATTTGTAGACTATTCCTGTTAGGATTCCAAGAAACTCTCCTAGGTTGTAGCTCGAAGATGCCTAGTAACATATAAATTCAACTATTGTTGCAGGTTTAATGCAAGGAATGATGGTTTGGTTCAAGCCAGATAACCACTTCTGCTTTGTTTCACTCCAGACATGCATGAACACCCTCAAACTACAAGGCTTTAGACCACCAATGCTCACAGTTTTAGATTTTAGGTGAATATGGAGAATACTAACCACACCAGCAGATACACAAGACCATGTGATGGCCAGCTGCAACTAGTAAAGAAACTTGTAAATCTAATATATTAATGCAAAGACAAGATGGCAGCTCTCCTACATTAGATAGAAAGAAACCTGAGCAACATATTCAGTGATACATTCGAGATTCTAACACAGAGATAAGATGAGAGTTATCTAGTGCTAAACATCAAGAGATCAAGAACACAGCATATCAAGCACAAGATTAGAACAGAGGAAAATGGACAGTGAGCAGTTAATAGCAAAAGAAGCTTGTATTAGATGAAAATGACGATGAGACGCTGCAAGTGACAAAATATCTATAGTCTCTAGAAGTTGAACTTTACATGAAATGCCAACCTTAATTACATCTTACTTTTGGATATTTATAAGTTTACAATACTATGGCACTTGGCCATTTAGGTATGGAGGGGTCATAATTGACCACCAACTACATTTAACCGCCTAATGGAGTCTCTAAACGATATTTCTTGTTTCAGCGGGTGAATCTGATCTGTTCAGGTGTTGTGTTGTCCTTTAGGCGGTTGGAGTGCTCATACTAGTGGAGTCCATGACTCATAAATTCTGTTACAAAGTCGTGCTATGTCCTTTTCTCCGTTGGCCATGCTTCTATTAAATATGGTTATTGGGAGTCTGACTATGACTGATACTGGCATAGCTGCTCATCTCCTTCTTCGAGCAAACAAAATGGTCAAGGACGTGGGATGCATGGGTACACGGACAGTTGGGATGAGAGAGAGAGGCGACTGTCGGAGCAAGGAATTGAATGGTGGAGATGGCTCGACAGAGGTTATCGGTCGAGGTGGGAGCGAGGTGTGTTAGGTCCATTGGATCTTCAACGGACAGATCATACGTTCATCGGGCTACGGAGCTACATAGACGTTTAATGAGTGGGGTTAGTTTGGTCAAGCGGTAATGGTTTTCATCACACCGCTTTCGGGCATTAAGTGTTAAAAGCCCAAGGCTGAGCGATTCCATTCAATGATAGACACGTAGAAGCATATGAGAGAGAAAAAATTCTCTCATCGTGTGTTATCGCTCGATCAAGTTAACAACGCGATGTAGGCAAAGACCGTTAGATCTGGGAAGAGAGTGGTAGAATGGGTCGCCTTTATCAGGGGCAACAAGAGTTCTTGGATTGGTGGGGGAGATCAATGGTGGGGATATGGCGTAGCGAGTTACGAACG
Organism: Pinus taeda; assembly: GCA_000404065.3. Taxonomy (NCBI): domain Eukaryota; kingdom Viridiplantae; phylum Streptophyta; class Pinopsida; order Pinales; family Pinaceae; genus Pinus; species Pinus taeda. The sequence goes on along the minus strand of APFE030401153.1, from coordinate 12,161 downwards.
TGAAAAGACATATGGTAGGGTTTTATGGTTGGTTTGGGGTTTTGCGCTTGGGGCTAAGGTCAAAGGGGGTCACTTTGCAGGTTTAGGAGGAAATAGGGAAACAGAGGTGGTGGAGAGTAAGCGAGGTAGGAGGAGAAGGGAAAATGGCCCAGGAGGGGCCCCTTTGAAGACACCACCAAACAGACCAAGCTTGTCACTGACATCAGAAAGTCGGCGCTGCATAGCAGGGTTAACAATTCCAATGTGTACAGGTGGTGTGTGCAATCAAAGGATCAACATAAAGAAATTGCGTAATTCAATTGAGGTAATTTCCTAATTAATAGGCGATTAATTCCTCAAGGAACAATGTAAGGAAATATGATATTCGAGGGCTTGAAAATTGACAAGTGTTGGCCAAATTAAGCTAGTAAAGTAGAGGGATAGACTATACACTTGTAGGTTATGCTTAGGCTTGAGAAAACATATGTATTCATGTCTATTCTTTGGTTAATGTAATACATATAGGAAGGGGTTTTGAGCAATTTCTTTCCCCTAGATAAATCTTTGTGTATGTGTTATGTTTCCTTTTTCATGTCTATGATTTGTCTTCTATATTTTGAATTGAATTTTGTAGACTAGTAGAGTACCTTTGAGTCTTGTAATTTAGTGAATTCCATGAGTAGTTTCAAATCTACACATAAAATCTACACGATAAACATAGCAATAAAAAGTTGTAAAATATTCTTTTAGGACTACTCACATCAAAATTATACCTTTGGGAACTATAATACACGCATTTCCTTTCACCCATGATGCATAAAAATAGGAATACATATATATATGAGAACTTCAAGGAGGTGTGTTAGTAGCCACAAGGATAGACTCATGTAGAAGCCGATGACAACAAAGCTAAATGTTATCTCTAGAATGGCTTACTCAATAGGCTAGACAATCTATGTGTTCCAAAATGTAATTAATTCCCTTTGATCAAGTATAATCATGCCTCCAAGGTTGCAAGGAATTTTGGTTTTGGGAAGATAGTTGCTAACTTACATATGTTTTTATATTGGCCCAAAATGAAAGAAGATGTAGAAGATATGAAGGAAGGAACTATTCTACACACAAAGACCATTTTAATGGTGTAAGAATCATGTGAGTCAAAGATTGTATGCAAAAGTTGCCTCCCACAATTTGACCATGTCGATCAACATGGTATGAGTGGATGCCATGTCAACCCTTATTACTCATGCATATGGAGCTAACCACATGAGGACCATTAAACAAGACTCTAGAAGGTTCAAGCATGTAACTCTAGTTGAGGGTTGAGGGAGTAAAACCATACCCATAGTTGAGTTTTTTGATATGTTATATGATAGGCTATTAGAAGGAGTAGGGGTTCCATTGTTCACTATTGTATTTTTTTCATCATATAGTAGAGCAAGTGGGATTGGGAAGTTAGAGAGTACAATGGGGGAGGTTAGGGTACTATAGTATTCATACAAGTCATAGGGTAACTTAATAGAGAGTAGATCTTATTTGTATTTGCATAATTTCCATACTTGAGAACAGAGAGTAGAGTAGCCTCACCTTTTAGCTCATTTTTATCCCATATAGGTTTTTAAGGGAAAGTATTCTTGTTTGTTATGGATGGTCAATGGATTTCTTTCTTCTATTTCTTTCATTTCAACTAATTCAATTAAGTAAGTAGAAAATAAACTAACTAAAGAACATAAAATTCAAGGAAAAATTAACAGTAAATATTTTATAAATTTTATAAAATTTGATGTAATGAACTACTTGACTGGAATATCCATGGAATTCTCCAGATCAAGCACATTTCTAAGAATCGTATTAGACCAATCTTCACCTAAATCTCCATTCTTAATCTTATCAAATTTAACTAACCATTTCTATATTCATATTGAATAAGTCTCCTATGCAATAACAAAAATGATATCCATATTAGTATGTTATCCATAGAAGATACGTAAAACTCATGGTCAATAAACTATTTTTCTTTCTGACAACAAGCACTCACATCCCAAGATTCCATAAAATAAAAATATCTATTTCATTCTTATTTGTCATCCTTGAAAATGGGAATTCCTATAGCACACATGATGAATGCCATCCAACTCCAAATTGGTCTTCTTTGGAAATTCTATTTTACACGACTAAACATTTTTCATTTTATCAAGGCAACTACCTTTTTCCATGATACCTATGTACTTCTAATAAAAAGGAGCTTCATAGATATAAGTTGCGAGAAGTTTGAATTGTATTACATATTTTGGAACATCCCCTTATATTTTCAATATGTTGTGCCATGAGAACTTGATGCCTCAACAATACCTACCAAGAACAACATCACTCTATAGATTGAAACAATACCTACCAAGAATAATATGACTCCATACATTGAAATAATACCTACCAAGAACAACATTGTTCCATACATTGAATTGCCATTTGACAACTAACCTATTATATTGAACCACATGATCCTCACCCTCAGCAATACCTATCAAGAACAACATCCCTGCATACATTGAATTGCCCATTTGACAACCAACATACTACCTTCCAACAACAATTCCAAAACATTAAATTTTAAAGATCTTCATAGTCCAACAGAAGAAATACCGTCTCCCGTATTCCATAAAAACTAAACTAATTAGAGTAGGGTTTTTCATCGTATAACTACTCTAGCTCACTAACGACGAAGTGTTTTCCCATAATCAAGCTTATTTAGCTTTCTATCCTATAAAGACCTTAAAAGGCATTGCATCCTCTGAAATATTTTTTTAAAACTCAAATAAAAACCTAAAGCTTTTTTTATCTTATAGAATACCGTTTTTGAAGCCAGGCCGACATTACTAGAATGAAGTTACTAGAATTCGTATTGAAGTCACGCCGACTTTTAAAGCCTGCAAGTCACATGCCAATTTACTTCCTGATGTCATTTGCCGGCCAGAGGTGAACGTGAAGTTAACTCAGTAGTTGCTCTTCACGTTGTAACTTCACGCCGTAACTTCACATGGGCTGCTCGGATGACTGACCGACCTGAATTGACAGTTAAAAAGCTACAGATTTCAGTTGGGCCTCGAGATATACAAATCATGTACAGTCATACAATTGAACGAAATCCATTTTAAAGGTTTGCCTGACGAGAAACGAAGCAGGCTGTGGGTATTACGCTGTCCCTCGTCATATGAATGGCAGCTTTAAGGGATCAGGAAGCTTTTATTGGTTTCCTTATAATTCTTGGAACTTGAAATGGCACATCCTTCTATAAAAGTCTGCCAACTTTATCGTCACGTTTTACTGTAGCGAATGAATGGTGATCTTCAAAATTAGGATTGGCCTGCAGCTTTTCTGGTTCTGTTGAGACCACGTAACGTGGATAATGGAGTAGTGGCTGCAGCCAAATCCACATGAATTTATTTGAGGTGAAATGACCCTTAAGTCTAAGAAATGCCTCGATTCCTTGTTCCTCGTGACTTAGGAGATGTGTCTGATTGGCTTTCGTCATATTACCCTCTTGAAGACTCAGACTGTAAGAGGCTTGTAACTTTGGTTTCAAGTAAATTTTCGGAATATAATTCTAAAATTGAAGTTATAAATCTTTATTTCTGTTGTTGTAAGTAATGTTAATGGATGGGAAAAGTCCATCTCTCTAATCGTTTGACCTTGTCACCATACTATAAAAGTTATAAATACTATATGAATAAGTTCTTATGAGAAACAATAACAGTGTATTCAATATTCTATAAATATAAGCCTACATGGTTAGATATATACCTTGTTATACAATATATAAATTGAACTATCTATAACGTAATCTACATCGCATTTAATACTTGCTATGAGGTACATGTTAATTTCCATATTATATATATGTGTGAGAAAACAAAATAAATTAAAGATTATTAAATAATGACAATAAATATAATTTTCGATAAAATAAAAATAATATAATTATATTTAAAATAAGTATGAAAGTGATTATGAAAATTGTTCCAATAAAGTAGAGCAAATTGACACTTCCGAAAGATATTATCAAATTGAGGTTTAATGTAAGAAGGCAACCACTTTATAGTATATAAATGTGCTATGTATCTTTTCCTAATAATCTTCCATATCCATATATTCCTAAAAGTAGTATAGTTATATCTTCCAACCGTCTAAAACAATTAAGAAATCTAATTTTAATGTATGACACCAACAACTTAAGAATATTAAATTTACTATGTATCTTTAATATAAATATTCCTCCATGTTTGTCAAAAATGTGAGTTAATAAGCTTTATCTTTAAAGTGGAATATAAAAATTAAAGAAGCTAATAAGATTTTTTTTATTTATTGAAAATTATTATTATTGTTCTCATAATAATGAATTAAAGAATTTTGAAAATTATTATTATTGTTCTCATCATAATGAATTAAAGAATTTTAAACCTGGTTAGTTTAGAAAAAAAAAAATGTATCCTTTTTAGTCTGTATAAGGTAGATTTGCTAGTCTATTGTAAATATGGAAATAATTTTAAATGCTGGTCTATTGTAAATATGGAAATAATTTTAAATGTTGTATTAATTTATATATTTATATTTTTTTTCAAATGGGAGGGGCTAGTTCCCTTTAGAAGCATTATGGGTCGTCTTTTTACATATATATATTACATATGCGTGTCAGAGCACTAACAACCATCACATCGAAGCTTTAATCCCCTTCATCTCCATGGCTGCGGAGCATATTACATATGTGTGTCAGAGCACTAACAGCCATCACATCGAAGCTTTAATCCCCTTCATCTCCATGGCTGCAGTAGCAGCTCCGCAGGAATCGAAACGTCATCACATCGAAGCTTTAACCCCCTTCATCTCCATGGATCAACATACACTGGAACATCGAAGCTTTAATCCCCTTCCTCTCCATGGATCAACATACACTGGAGTAGCAGCTCCGCAGGAATCAAAACTCGCTAGGGGGCATGCAAACCAACCCACCTGACCACCACATCATGCACTTGTGCACACACACACACACACACATATATAATAAAAAAATAAGTAATATAATCATGATGAGTGTAAACATTTAAATGTTAGTTCAATTTATAATAAAATGTTAAAATAATAAAATTTAATTTTCTTAACCATGAATATTCACTCCCCACATTACCATACATAGCATTAACTTGTAAATAGGCTTTGTTACAATACCGAGGGCCAATACGATGACTTATGAATACCACATGAACAAAAAACATAAATTATTTAGCAATCAAAATATTTTATAACAATATGATGAGATTCTTAACCATGGATATTTACCAACAATTTACCATGGATAGTATGAACTTGTAAATATGCTTTTTTACAATACCATGTACCAATACCATGGCTTATCAATACCTACCCAAAAAAATATAACTTATTTCACAATTAGAATATTTTATAACAATATGACAAGATTCTTAACCATGGATATTCAGCCCCATTTTGTCATTGATAATTTATGAACTTGTGAATACCATTTGTCACAATACTATGGGCTAATATCATTTATTATGAATACCACATGCCAAAAATCATAACTTATTTCACAATCGAAATATTTTATAACAACATGAAAAAATTCTTAACTGTTGATATTCACCATCACTTTACCATGGATATTATAAACTTGTAAATATTGATATTCAACCCCACTTTACCATGAATATTATTAACTTGTAAATATGCTTTTTTATAATGCCATGTGCCAATACCATGTCTTATCAACACCCCCTGCCCAAAAAACATAATGTATTTCACAATCAAAATATTTTATAACAATATGACAAGATTCTTAACCATGGATATTCACCCCCATTTTTCCATTGAAATTATGAATTTGTGAATAGGGTATGTTACAATTCCATGGGCCAATACCATGTGTTATGAATACCACATGCCCAAAAATCATAACTTATTTCACAATTAAAATATTTTATAACAATATGGCGAGATTCTTATATATTGATATTCACCGCCACTTTATCATGCATATTATTAACTTGTAAATAGGCTTTGTTAGAAATGTTATAATTACTTTTGATATATATCAAACTTATTTATTCTCGGGACTACTAAAAATATTCTCATAGAAATTAAATAAAGGCTCTAATAAAATTAAAAAAGAGGATACTTTTATATATTAAGATGTGAAATTTATATGATGTAGATAATATTATTAAGAATCAACATAGATCTATCGTAACTAAGGATCCAAGCTATGAGACCAAACAAAGTGGCTAACAATAATAAAGGAAAGATAGTGCATGATTTTTAAATTTTTCATTATTTTATTTTGTTTGACATGATTGATCCAAAATATAGGCTTAACATATGAAAACCAATTGAGCCTTTTCATTTAGATATTTTCTTAGATACAAATTATACAATGGGGTCAAATTTAAGAGAGAGAGGGGGGGAGGGGGTGATAGAGGATGATAATGACAAATTTGAGGGCAAAGAGAGAGATACAGGGGTGGGGAGGGGGGGAGAGATAGAGAGAGAGTAAACAACAAAGACATAGAGAGAGAGAGAGAGAGGGAGTGACAAATGAGACATTGAGAGAGAGAGAGGAAGAGAAGGGGAAGAGAGAGAGGGAGACAAAGATAGAGAGGAGAGATAGAGAAGGAAAGAGGCAGGGAGATAGTGACATATTCCAAGGGAAGAGAGAGTGTGAATGATGGGGGGAGAGATAGAGGGAGGTGGGAGATAAAGGGAGAGAGAGAAAGGAAGAGATATAAGGAGATAGAGATGGAGTTGGAGGGGGAGTTAGAGGGAGGGAAGAAGAAAGACATTCAGGGATAAAGGTGGAGAGAGAGAGAGGGAGTGGCAAGGGAGAGATGGAGAGGGAGAGAGAGAGAGGGCATAAGAAAGAGAAACTTAGACACAAATATATATTATATAATATTATATAACCATCATACATCCATCTTAACCTTGGATCTATCAAGCACTGAGAGGGTTCAAATTGCTTGAGGTACAAACCTTACCTCAATTTTTTGCACTCAAAAAAGAAGTTTGCATCTAAAGATATTTTATCCCTCTTGGCTCTTGATAGATCTAGGATTAAGATAGATATGGGTTGGTTTAAAATATATTATTCATTTGCTAAAACTTTATAGTTGTTAAAAACTTTGAATATCTTCTTGTGAACTTAACCTCTCATTGGATTTTGCAATATTTTATTAATTTTGTAAAACTTCTCTAATATAAAAATATATATAATCTCTCTTTGAGAGTATTGCAAAATATTCATCAAAGTTTTGCATTCGAAAATATTTTATTTTTTCCCCATTTTCTTTTAGAAATCATAAAATTAGCACATAGGTGGATTTTCCTCTTACAAATCCTTTTCACTAGAAGAAACCAAACATTGGCATTGCAACCTCCATTGCCTAATTTGGTGGAAAGGGCGATCTCGTGTTCTTTTTTTACACAAAAAATAAAATTTTCATGAAAGGTACTTTTTGACTATGTGTTTCTTAGCTTCGAACACTTTTAATGATGATGAATCCTTTGACTAAGACCATAGTAAGAGTTGATATGATTTCACATAAACCTAAGAATTCTTAGATTGAATTAATGTCTTTACCTTGCATGAAGATAACACCTAGGATAGTTCCTAGAAGTCTCATCATTGATACATTAAATAAACCCTATCGTAACTAGAAGTTTCCCTCACATAAATAATTAATCAACTCAGAACAACATTATAAATTTTTTAGAGTGTAAACATTTCAATGCCACATTGTTGGCATCCTCTTCACCACCCTGTTTTTCCCAAAGAAATGATATCATGTGTAAGGAATTTTGTTAGAAAGTCAAGAATAAAGAGGGATCAAATATATTTTTATTATTTTCACCTCAAAAGATTTTATCTCTCTAATTCTTTTCACCTCAAAATATTTGATCACTCTAGGAGCTTGGTATATCCAGGGTTATGATAAGTCTAAGATGATTTAACCTAATATTTTGTTAATCAACTTGCTTTTGACATTCCACGTCTTGATGCTTGTGGTGATAGAGTTTAGCATAGGTTTACCCAATCACATTATGGTGAAACATAAGGTCCAAATTATTAGACTATGAGAGCAAGCAATTTAGATGTTTATTATGCTTTCAGAAAGGACACTTGCACATGATACAAAAAAACCAAAAAATAAAAAGGGACATAAGAAAAAATGATGGTAGTTTACATATCAACACTTCTATGAAGTGGAAGAAGAAGAAACCATGGAGAGAGACATTGACCTCTTGCCTGAGATGAGTTTTTACATTTTGATATATCATTATTGAAATTTGGTACATCCCTTTGGATTAAGGGGAGAATGGTAGACAACTAAACCTCAGACTAATCTTTAGTTATTTTGAGTATTTATCGGTAGCCGATCATGGTTAATATGCCATATCAATGAAACCTAAGCCACTAGTTTTGTGGCCTTCTTGACTGCTCTCCTTTCTCAAACCTTCGTCTTCAAACCTTGTCTTGAATATTTTGGTAAAGAGCGATGAGACGGTGTTGAAGGAGCGACATTTCAGCCAACACGATTTGTTGAAGGAGGAATTTATATAAAATTGATGCATGGATCGACATCAATGTAGAGGTAATCGTTGAAATCACAGAGTCTCCATGCAAGCAGATATTACAATGATATTTTGTTGGAGAGGCAATCCAATGAGGTATGTAGTGGATACCGTAATAGAAGGTTGTGATAATTGTTTTTTTTTTTTTGTAAATAATTCCCACGTAAATTGAAAGGTTACTAAGAGCACATGTGTACGAGGAATATTTGACTAAATGATAGAACATTGTAAAAATGTTTGAGGAAGAGTTCTAAAACAATTTTCATTGTAAAAATGTTTGAGGAAGAGTTCTAAAACAATTTTCATAGTGTTGGTTGCTTTTAGTTGTAAATCTGAGTTGAAGAAGTTTCATAAGGTGGAGGTATTGAAGAAATTGGTGAATCTAAACCATAACTTGCAGTTAGTACTGCTATAATTTGACGATGAATGTAGGAAAAGTTGTTTTTTGTCTACATAAGAAATTTTTTTAGAATCGTTTCACATTCACCATAGACCTTATTGTAGTTCTCTCAACCTGTAGTAAAGGGAAAGCTTTGATCTCCTCCGTGGGGTGGATCTTTATTCCATTAAGGTTTGTACTTAACTCTGCATATTATTTTTCTCTTCCCTGAATTGCATACATTGTTGGGGATACTTTAAATGGAAGAGGATGTAGCCCCATAGTTTGAAAAATTACGAGAGTTATTTTCCATAGAACATAGTGGCAATTTGAATTTCAATTAATTTATCTTTGGGACCAAATGAATGATCGCAATAGTTTATGATGTGTTGCCTTCATAAAAAGAATGTGTTTTCGTAGGCTTCTCCATTGTTAATTCTCAGTTGAACAAGTTTTATGTGTTACTGCAAGAAAAGAGAAGACTTAATGTTGCTAAAGAATTAAAGAACTAAATGCCTTAACTCTTGGAATCTAAAGCAATTCTCTGAATTTTGAAGTATTTTTCTTTTAGAGTTCAATTTTGAGCAACAAAGATTCTGGGATTTATTTGGATTTGTTTGGACTTGGTTGTTTGAAAGTGAAGTTAGCAGAATCACAGTACACGGTTAAGTTGTGAACATGGTATCTGAGAACTAGTTGACAATCATTAAGTATTTAGTCCCTCTATGCGACACGAGGCCAAGAAACACTCAATAACATAAGCAAGTATTTGTTAAAATTTTGGCAAGATTTCCAGCACAGTCAAAATAAAGAGTTGGTTTAGTATAGCCCACAATAGATTAATATTTTGTTTCATGTTGAATTCCTCAGTTTGGACAAAAAATTATGGAATTTTTTTTTTGTTTTTCTAAGATTATGAAGCTCCAATCATTTTTAAGCACATGGTGAGAATCTATCTTGTCTACCTTTGAAGATTTGAGAACTGGTTGAGGCATCCTATGTTGCAGGTTGTAGAATACTATCCTACAAATTTTGGATGAGCAAGAGTCGTCCCTCTTCAAATTTACTATTTTCCTCTTGAAGGTCGTGTTGCCCTACATAGAGGGATTTGACAGTTCTCCTGTTTTATGGCCATTGATTTTAATTATACAATTTATAAAATATGAAATCAAGAAAGGAAAAGGAATTGTGGTCAAAAGAGCTCATTCTTATGTTACATATCACAAGGTCACAAGTTCAAATTTTAGTGAGATAATTCTGGCCATAAATTTTTAATTGTTTTGATCTGCCAAATTACTTTGTAAAATGGGTGCATTTTTTATTGAAGCTGACAGCCTTAGTTTGACTAAGCTTGATAAAGTGTTAAAAATATTTAGTACACTCATTAAATCTAATAATGGTGACACAGTATATATCAACAAATTTATTATTGTTGATATGCCATCTAAGTTACATGATGTACATAAAATATTTTATTTTCCCCAAATAAAGTCATAATTAGAGAGATAAGAACTACAAAATATGAATTATGAACTTTTTCTTACTCAGAACAATAGTTTTTTTGAGCTTGATCATTAGTCAAAAAATTATCAGAGTAATGAAGTGATTTCAAGAGAAAATTTTGGTGCAACAAAAAATCATGTTCAGGCAAGTGTATGCGAGATTCATTTGCATATAGATGTGAAGGGTATGATTTTGTAATATTCCTCCCTTAATAATAAATAATAATAATAATATAATAAAATAATACAAAAAAAATAATTAATATAAAAATAATGAATAATATATAAATTACAATAATACAAAAATATAAGTAAATAATAAGAAAAAATAATAAAAAAAATAAATCACTGAATAAATAATAAAGAATAATAAAATGAAAATGATATTAAAAATATATTAAAAGAATAAGTAATAAAAATAAAATAAAATAGTAATAACCATATTTAAGAAATAAAAGAATGAAATTATCAAAAAAGAAGGAAAGAAAAACAAGAAAGCTAAAAAAATCAAAGGAAAGTAGAGAAAAAGTAGCATGCAGACACATGGAGGGTGTGCATGTGGTTCCCCTTCCAAGGTTTTGTTTTATTTAATGAATGGTGAGGAGGATGGGAGGGGTTTCGATCATTCGAAGGTTCTACCTTGCATTCTCTTGGGATAATGGTATACCAAGACTTAGAAATACTAGCAGTAGTCGTTGATTGAGGGCTCGGGGGTGGCCAGTTGTAGCAGAATCCTGCGCAATTGAGCCTACGGTTGGGAGGAGAGTCGTCCCCAAAACCCTGTTGTGGTAAGCCTATTTCTACCACAAGTAATCTCAGGTAAGCATTTAAATTTAATATTAATAAGTTAATTAGATATTCGTATTTTGGGTTGTTACATATGGTATCAGAGCAGGTTAAACCCTTAGGGCCTATGGGCATGCGGAAATTTACTTTGTTGGAATTTTTAACTTGACTTGTTTTTTTTTAAGTTACAGGTATCATCCGCTGGCCTCCCTCCATTGAATAGTATGTGATGCTCCCACATATAATGGTATGTAGAAGCTTGTCTTATAATTTCCTGATGATCGCAGTTTCGGCACCGTGTAAGCCTTGTTTTCTGTCTATTGCGACCATTAATCCCACCTTTGCATGCGCTGAAACACTACATATATGCAGTTAAATTTCCACGAAATATTCTATAATAGCCTCAAAACCATCATTTAGTAGATGAGTCGGAGTGAGTTTTCCTTAATTTGATCTAGTTGGGGCGGGGAATATTTTTTTTAATTGTTGGTAATCAATACCCCAGAGAATATTAATTTGATCTAGTTTAGAGTCTGTTAAACAGACATGGTGAACGAGAGAGAATGGAAAGATAAAGCATGCAATACAATTTTATTAACAATTTGATATACATTTATAGTACATTTGGTGACCGTTGGGATTCACATCCTAATGTCTCTTGGACTGCTTTGTCCATTCGGCTTCCACACTAACCCATTTAGGATTAGGTGTCCAACATTCCCCCCCTTAATCCGAAGGGTTATGTATGAGTCCAAGAAAAGAGCTATAATACAAAATGTGCAAATATGCATGGCAGCACTAGGCTGAATGTGCTCTCTGAAATGTTGGTATAATAGGGCGGTGGTTTAAGGATGGCCACCAACACTGGAACGCTT
>APFE030401151.1:0-15270 GCA_000404065.3 Pinus taeda | reverse complement strand
ATCTAAAAATAAACTAAATAAATATCTAAATTTTTTCTTCATTCTAAACCATTAAATCTAAAAATAAACTTAAAAACTATCCAAAATATATAATAAATAAATTAAATGGCTATTTAAAATCTATACATGCTGTTTTTCCATTTTTTTTTAAGAAATATGAGGGATTTTCTTACTTAGTAATTTGTTATTACTGATATAGTAATATATCATACATCAATAAACGAAGAAGAATGTTAACATCAAAAGGCATCATAAATCGCATAATATGGAAGATGCAAAGCTCATATCTTAACAATGAAGAAGCATATAGAAAACTTGGTGTCCTTCAGCATTCTCATTACTCCAAATATCTCCTTCCTTTCACCGATCTGATGTACAAATTAGTCTTAAGCATTTGAAACTTCTTGGTGCAGCACAATTGTTTTGATTGTAGACGAAGACTCCATGACAGACTAACCAAACAATATGTCAAAATGAGGATTGGTGAGTTGCAACACAGCAGTTATACAACATATCGAATAATTATGTGTCGATGTAGACCATATCATAACGAATCAATGTTTCAATTAAATATCTTGATGAGTGTACATACTTGTCACGATGAGACTGTGTCATGCCACACATGGATGTGGATCGAGGGAGAGGGGAGGCCATTTTGAGACTCAACCCTATGTTTTAATTTATAAATGAAATGGTTTTTAGCATTGAAATTTGGTAATATAATTATAAGTAGATTTTTTATTATTTAAAATATAATTTTTTGTTTTAATTTATAAATGAAATGGTTGTTGGTATTGAAATTTGGTGATATAATTATAAGTTGTTTTCTTATTATTTAAAATATGTTTTTGAATATAAGTATGTTGAAAATTTTTAAAGCATTTTAATTAGTAGAAGATTTGGTCGATGAGGTTTTGTTGATTTTATTTCTTTTAAATATAATTAGATCATCCAGATTAAACTTGGGACAAATATGACGAGAATATGCTTTGTCCATTCTTGAGGTGTGAGAGAACATGAATTGATGGAAAAAACGTTATTAAAAAAAATAAATTTAAACACGGATCCATTTGTCACTAGAGAGCTGAAGCATTTACTAGAGCTGCAAGGGTACTCTCAGTAGGGATAAGTTCTTTTAGTGGGAGATTTCAAAGCTAGAACAACAAATCAACAAGCTATTATTCTTTTGTTGCAAAGAGGATCACAATCCTATTTGGCTCATTGAAGAGGAGAATCCCCAATGACTAAGGTGTTCAAAAGATGACAAATTTAGCAATCATTTTGGAGAGGAGTGCTTTCAACTTGATTATTTGCAATGGTCTAGATAGATGGAAAAGGTGTGGGAACTTCACTTCCAACACATACAATGGGGTAAGTGTTGTTGACTATGTAACTTGTTAACAAAGCTTGATAGAAAAGATAGATGAAGTTAAGATTGGAGAGCATATTTGGGACTTAAAATCAGAGCATAACCCAATTTATATAAATTTATGATTTTTAGAAGAAAGGCAACATAGGAGGAAAACCTAATTCTCTCGACAATCACTATCAAGCGGGGGGGCGAGGGCGTGGAATTCTTTTAACGCAAGAAAATTGTACTATCTTCAAGACAACGTCAAAGAGATTAATTCAGAAAGAGAAAATTGGTTTCCAAAGATTCAACAATCATGAGTTAAGAGATATAATTCAAAGTGCACTTGAGAAATGCAAAAGAGCAAAAAATAGGAAATCATAATTAAATTGTTTTCCTGTAAACACTTGGTTTGATGAGGAATGCAAACTCGCAAGGAGAATCTTGTAAAAGGCAAGCAAGGAGAAGATGAATGTAAATTTATATAAGTAGATACTAAAAAGAAAAAAAAGGTGAGTTCATGCAAACAAGACGAGAAGAGTTAATATATGTAGGCAAGAATAACCCAAAGCTTTTCTAGCAAGAACTTCAACCAAAGAAAAAGAGAATCGAAACTAATATTACAACCAATCAATTGTTTGAATATGCAAGACAACTTTATGAGAAAGAACTAGAGGCGGAGCCTCCCCCCATGATCAACACAACTACAAACCTCTTCACATTATAAGAGATGGAGATCGGAATTAAGAAGTTGAAAACATGAAAGGAAAGGACTTTTTTGAACTTCAAGCAGAGTATCTAAAATGGGGAATGAACACTCTTACACCACACATCATGGAAATGTTCAACACCTTCATTCAATAAGGATTCCCAAGAGACTTGAAAACCAGCCTAGCAATAACTCTTTTTAAAAGTGGAGACATTAATAATCCTTCCAATTATAGAACCATTATGATCAATCCTTTGTTTGCAATGTTTTTCAGCACCATGGTAGAAAATAGAATCAATAAGTGAGCAAAAGTAAAAGATAAGAGGGAAAAAGGACAAATGGGTTTTAGGCCGAAGCATTCTATAGTGGATCATGGTATTACGTTGAGACACATTATTGAAAAGGTTTGGGAGGACAAAGAAGAAGTATTTTGTTGTTTTGTTGACTTCAAAAAGACACATAGTCGCTAGAGATAATTTGTGGCATAGAATGGAAGAACTTGAAATTCCTTTGCATTATAGAGCCATTGTCCATAGATTTTATGAAGAGGTGAAAGTAAAAATTAGAACCTCAGCAAGTATTTCAAAAAGCTTTAGAAGTGACGTTGGAGTGAATCAAGGTGGTCCTCTATCCCCTACTCTTTTTGTTTTATGTATTGATAAACTGAAAGAGAGGCTAAATCTACAAAGTGGAGATGGTGTTCAGTTGGGGGAGTTTGTGATAAATATTCTTTTATAGATTGATGATATTGTATTGATTTCTAAATCGACCCATGGATTTTAGATGCACCTATATGCCCTTGAGCATTTTTGTAGAGCAATGGGGATGCAAGTCAATACTAGCAAGACCAAAATAATCATTTTCTCTAATAAAAGGAATGATAGCCATCATACGTTCTTCTTTGAAGGAAACATTCTTGAAGATGTAAATGAGAACAAGTACCTCAGGATTTATTTCAACAACAAACTTAATTGGGAGGACCATAGAAAGAAGAGAATTTTAGGAGGGTGGAAATGATTATATGCTCTTCAAAACAAATGTAGAGAGGTAGAGTTATAGGTTTGGAAAACTATTAAAGTATTTTTTGGACTCCTAGTTTGTCTAGTGATGCTATATGGGTGTGAATTATGGGCTAGCAACATCCCGTCTCAAAATGGAAACGAATTGAGAAAATCAAAAAATGTTTGATCATGAAAAAATTCAAAATAAAAAGTTTGGTACCTTATATGATAATCTTAAGTGAAACAGGAGCAACTCTCATTGAAGCAATTGCTATGGTGCGGCTCATAAGATATCTAAAAGGAATTGAGAAAATGGGAGTAGGTAAATGGCCTAATGTTATCTTCAATGAAGGCATGAGTGAAAGAAAGAAAAGATGGATGAGACAAAAACACACATGGATGCAAAAATATAATATCTACCTCAATTCCTCTCCCACAAATAACAGGGAGCTACATTTTTTTTATGGAAAAGTTTCGTAAACAAGTATCAAGAAAAGAGTTGGATAGACAAAAGAAGTACTACATTGAGGAATTCAACCCTACACGTGATCTACAACAAAAAGAGTTCATTGGAGCTAGCATTTTGTGGAAGACAAAGTTTCTTATTTCTCAATTAATAACCAACTCACATCAACTTCAGTGTCAAATAGGACAGTGGAAAAGGCCTAAAGAAGCTTGGGAAGAACGAGTGTTTATATTTTGCACGTCTAGGGTAGTGGAATCGGAAAAACATTTCATTTTGGAATGTGATGTGTTCAAAGACATCAGAGAAAGTTATGGGAATATGTTAGCATTGTTTTCTTGGCATTGTCTTTTGACCGAGGGGATTGTTGGAAGGTTGGGCCAACTCATTTGAGTAAGAAAATGATTGAATTACAAAAGGCAAAAAGCAGGGAATCGACAATTCCATAGACTATTTTTAGTCTCATGGACGTTAAAATATCATTTTATTTTAGTTCATTTCGTTAGTAACCAGAGTTGAAGCGTTTAGTGTTTCTTGTAAGTTGCGAGGGTAGGTAGTTGAACTGAAACACTGCAGTGACGATAGGTAGACGAGCCAACTTTTGTCTGTTGGTTTCCACTGTCCATTGCTTCGAAATCTCACTTTGGTGTAAGGGACATAATTTGATTACCCAGAGAGGGAACTTATTTCAATAGAGTGGTCCGTGAAGATTCTCTATAGGGAAGCAATTTGATCAAGGAGCTGCAAGAAATCGAGAAAAGCCTCCAAGAAATCAAGAAAAGCGAATGGGACAATGTCCACGAGTGTCAGAGGGTCACAATTGTGGATCGACATCATGTATGTCGCATCTTGCTTGCATTCATACAATTTTCACTTGAAATTAGACTAGCATAGATCCATATTAGTGCGGATCTAACATGAATAGAGAGGGATCAAATTTCTTCATGTGCAAAATACAACGTGTTATTTTTCATTGTTTAAATTGTATTTTTGAAAGCTAAATAGAGTATATATAGGACCAAATAAAAATTTTAACCATATATATATATATATGAAGTTGATATAGACATAAATTAGTTAACACAGATCTTCAAATAGTATATTTAAATCACTTGTTGAAATATTTTGAAAACTATAAGATTTAGACTTGTGATTCACACATTTTTTTTACTTCTTATTATTTTACAACATATTCGTTTTTTCTTTTTGTTAATTATAGACTACATTATTTTTCTATTTAGAAAATAAATTTTTTTAAAGGTATAGAAAGAGCCTCTTGGCTCAATTATAGTGTCATTTCCTATCTCAGCCCCTTATTCTAATTGAATGGAATGGAGAAGAATGAGCCTCTCAGCTCAATTATAGCGTCATTTCCTGTCTCAGTCCCTTATTCTAATTGAATATAATGGAGAATCATATTCATTTGATCATAGATTCACAGTTGCAGCTATTATTGTTGTGGAAGCAAAAATCACTGAATGGGAAGCATTCCACAAGATTCTTTTGAAATTCAGCAATGCATCTCAACTTAACATTAATAAAAAAATAGAACTTATTTTTGATGATGGTTCCTCGATGGAGGTAATCAGAATCGCTACCATGTTTGAGATAAAGATTTCCCCATTGTCAAATGGCTTCAAATACTTGGGATACCATTTGAAACATAGCAGTTACAAGCTTTCAGATTGGGATTGCCTAGTCAACAAATTTGAGAGAATGTTATGTCACTAGGATCATAGGTGGTTAACTCTTGGAAGTAGGGTTGTCATGATTCGAGATGTATTCCAAAGCATCCCTGTATATTGGATGAATATATTTTAGATCCCTCAATCTGCTATGAAGAAGATTGAATCCATTGTGTGACATTTTCTATGGTTGGGATCTGGCACTAGAAGAAAAATCCCCCTTTCTAGCCTCAATCTAATGTCTAGACCAATTAAGATTGGAGGATGGGGCATCCTTAATTTCAAAAATTTCAATCTGGCTCTTTTGTGTACAAACCTATGGCACGTCTTTGGAGAACAAGGTCTATGGAAGAAAATCATGGCTGCAAAATATCTACATAAAAATAGATTGGAGGAATGGATTAGCAATGTTGTTCCATCCACTAAATGCATGTCTGCAACTTGGAGAATCCTATGGAGTGCAGTCCCTTGGCTTTGCAGTAACCTTGTTTGGGTTGTTGATAATGGTTTAGAGGTCAATGTGGGGATGGATGCCATCAGAGGCATGCCTAGAAAGCCTCATTTATCCCCCCCCATCATCATCTCCCTTAATCAGTTGGGACACTCCTCTTTGGCCACCATTGCAAGGGACTCTCACACACTCTTGTCTCCCCCAATATGGCCACATGTTTGGGAAGTTGGCATCCCTGAATATATGGTTGTTGAATGGGAAGTTTATCGCAACAACCTTTGCCAGGCCAGAATCATGTTATCCTCCCATCCAGATTATTTGGTTTGGGGTAGTCATCTAATGGATGGAAGAATTTCAGCCACAAAAATATATGAACACATCATCTCATGTTCTCCAAATCTTCCATTTCCCAAGCTCACTGCACAATTGTGGTCTTGGGATGTACTTCTCAAGATTATATGTTTCACTTGGCTTATATTGCACAATCGGATTTTGCCCCTGGGACACACTCATGAAGAGAGGATTTGTGGGTCCTCATAAATGCCCTCACTGCAAATCTTCATTGGAAGACTATACACACCTCTTCATTCATTTCCCTTTCACGTAGGACATCTGGAAGAAAGTATACTCTCAGTTGGGGACCGAGGTCATTGGTGATAGCTCCTCCATAGCAAACTCACTTTGCTCTTGGGGCTTCCAATCAAAATAACATCGGGTTGTTCCCCTATATGTCTTTTGGGCATTTGGCACTCTTGAAATGAGTACATATTTGAAGAGACACCTCCCAGTCCGAATTCCCCGCTCACTTTCAACAGATTGGCCTCTGGTGTCCCAAAGAATCTACCATATCCATCGATCATGCTGACTTGTCCAATATTTTCCCAATTTGTTTTTTTTACGGAGCTTCTGCTGGTGGGAGATGCAGATTTGGTGTCTCTCTTCATATCAATTCAGTTTTGACCTATCAATTCAGGTGGTTTGCTAGCTTGGGAGACAACAATAGAGCAGAAATGCTCTCCTTATGGAGAGCCTTGCACGTGGCCCAATGGCTAAATCTTGATTGCATTATGGTTGTTGGAGATTCCCTTTTTACGATAAGATGGATTCAGGATCGCAACACCTTACAGATCCCCTCACTTTTCAAATGGATGTTGCTGATTTTGGGCCTAAAGCACCTCTTCTCAGAGATCTCCTTCCAACATGTCTTTCGGGAGAAAAATTCTGAAGCTGATGCACTTTCCAAGCATGATTTTCCCCTTCTTCAAGGGCAGACTCATTATGAACTGCTTTATGAGGGGATCTCTCTTTGCCTCAGTCAATTTGATTTTTGTTACTCTATGCACGTCTTATAGCGTCACCAATGCATGTCTTGGTAATTTTCCTTTTTCGATATTCTGCAATATGTTTTATTAATTAGACTCAGCTCTATCAAAACCATGTATATGCTATGTTTCCATATGAAGCTACAAGGTGGAATTTCTTGGCAATTCTATACCGGACTGCTCTTTTTTTTTTTTTGGGATATTCTCATCAAGAATATATACTCTGTAATGCGAACAAGAACTTCTACAATGTACAACATTTCCTATTAATAAAAACGTACATTTTTTTCTCCCGAAAAAAAAGCTATTATTGCACAGGATCTTGCATTTTCTCTTACAAAATGACATGGATTTCTGTGTTGATCGAGCTGCCATAGATGGACATCGTTAAGGTTGGGTCACTAGCGTAGAAGACTTGGTCCCTTTGCTGTAAGATTTACTGAAAACATATTTATGAGTCAATCGCTCTGGTTCGCAGGTACGCTCTTTGCGGTAGTAGTTGCATTCCATGGATATAGCTGTGTTTCCTTGGGTTTGTCGTGGTATCATCGTCTGCATTGCTACGCGAAAGTTACAAGTTTAAAGAATAGTATCATCCGCGTTCTTGATTTCATAACATTATGAACGTTCTTTTTCATTTCCAAAAACATTACATATCGTCAAATTTTCAAATGTCATTTTGTTCATATTATGAGAGGCCAATTACAATGTGAAGTTCAATTTATTACTAAGATCTCTATAGTATTATTTTTTCGTCCACTCCTGTTACTGGTCATTGAATGATATTGCCAACATCTACACTTAGTGGCTACTTGGATTAATAATGATATCTCTTGTACATTTAGACCAAGAACGTGGAGTTCATGCCCAACATCTATTTCTCATTGTTCGCTT
This sequence comes from Pinus taeda, assembly GCA_000404065.3. NCBI lineage: Eukaryota > Viridiplantae > Streptophyta > Pinopsida > Pinales > Pinaceae > Pinus > Pinus taeda. The sequence continues at coordinate 7,394 of APFE030401151.1, read as the reverse complement.
TTCTAGGAAGTTTGTTATGGATGGTGTATCGGGTTGTCAGCCGAGACATTGTGTATGACCCACCACCATCGACAAATATAGTTACATCAATCTCAGGATGAATTTCATTTTTTATTGTAATGCTCTTCATTTTGCGCAGGCACCAAACTTTGTTGGAGTGCCACTAGGGCTGGGTCAGATGGTTCTATACTGTATTTATGGCCAGAAAACAGCCTGCCCGTTGAAGCTGCAAAGGTGGCTGCAGGCAAGCCGTTGTAATCAAACAAAGAAACCATAGAGGAGGACATAAACACCGACTCAGCATATATTGAATTGTATTTGCAAGTTTGACTTCTTGAAAGAAAACCCTAATACTTTCCAATATTTATAATTTATATTTCAGTTTTCTACTCTGTACACAGTTCATGGCTAAACGTTCCAAATATGTTATTAAATGTTCTAACTTGATTTATTATTCATGAGAGGAGATAAAGACTTCATGGATAGATGTTTCAAATATTTTGCAAATATGGTATTAAATGTTATAACTTGATTTAGTATTCATGGGCATAGTTAAAGAGTTGATGGATAGATGTTTCAAATATGCTAATAAATGTTAAGTAGAGTTTGCTAAAAAATATTATAATTTGATGTAATATTCATGGGCAAATTCATGGATAAATTTCAAAAAATATGTTTGTTAAGCAGAGTTCAGGGGCGGAATTCATCGATGAATGTTACAAATATATTCGCCAATGCTATACTGTTATTTTAACAATGATTGACTTGGCGTTTATATCATAATTTGATTTTACTAATGATTGATGCAATCTTTGTCAGATTGCCTCAATATGAAAATAAACCATGGTAAACCATGAACCAATGTCGCATTGTGACAAAGGTTGTCTCAATATGAAAATAAACCATGGTAAACCATGGTCAACCCCATTTATTTTAGTGTTTTTAGTATTAATCCCTTGGGTTTTTATTCCATTGGGCTTATGATATCGATCCCTTTAGTTTATTAATATAAGGGTTCATATTCCTAAGGTATAATATTATTCGTAGGGTTGATAATATTAATCCTTAGGTATAATATAAATCCCTTGGGTTTATAAACATGGTCTAATGTCACACTGTGACAAATCTTTTCTCAATATGAAAATCAACCATTGGCAAAAATTGCATTGTGACAAAGATTGTGTCCATATGAACATCAGTCATGGTCAACCATGGACCAACGTTGCATTTTGACAAAGATTGTCCCCATATGAAAATCAATCATGGTCAACCATGGTCCAACGTCACATTATGACAAATATTGTCTTCATATGAATTTCAATCATGTTCAACCATGGTCCAAGGTCGCATTATGACAAATATTGTCTCAATACGAAAACCAACCATGGTCAACCATGTTTATTTTAGGGTTTATTGTATTTCTCTTAGGGTTTATATACCTTGCGTTTATAATATTAATCCCTTGGGTTTAATATTTAATTCCCTTGGGTTTATAATCCCTTAGGTTTATAATATCAATTCCTTGGGTTTGTTTATCAAAAGGTTCATATTCCTAGGGTATAATATTACTCATAGGGTTTATAATACTAATCCTACAGTATAATGTAAATCCCTTGTGTTTATAATCATGGTCAATCATCGTCTAATGTCACATTGTTGTCTCAACATGAAAATTAATCATTGTCAACCATGGTCTAATGTCACATTTTGAAAAAGATTGTCTCAATGTGAAAATCAATCATGATCAACCATGGGTCAACATCACGTTGTGACAAAGATTGTTTAAATATAAAAATCAAGCATCGTCAGTCATTGTTAACGATCGTCATCCATGGCCAATCATGGTCAACCATGGTCCAGTGTCACAGTGTGACAAAAATTGTCTCAATATGAAAATCAACGATGGTCGAACATCACATTCTGACAAATATTGTCTCAATATAAAAATCAACCATGATAAACCATGTTTATTTTAGGGTTTATATACATACAGTTTATAATATTAATCCCTTGGGTTTAATATTATTCACTTAGGTTTTTAATCTAAGGGTTCATATTCCTAGATTGTAATATTATTCATAAGGTTTATAATATTAATCATTGTGTTTGATATAAATCCATTGGGTTTCAAATCATGGTCAACCATGGTCCAACATTACATTGTGACAAAGATTTTTCGAATATGACAATCAACCATGGCCCAATGTCAAATTGTGACAAAGATTGTCTCGATATGAAAATCAACCATGCTCAATCATGGTTAACCATTGTCTCACTATGAAGATCAACCATGGTCAACGATGGTCAACCATGGTCGAACATCACATTGTAAGAAATATTGTCTCAATATGAAAAATCTAATATGGTCAACCATGGTCACATTGTGACAAAGATAATCTTAATATGAAAATCAACAATAGTAAACATTGGTCAGCCATGTTTATTTTAGGTTTTATAATATTTATCTAAGGGTTTATATACCTTGGGTTTAATATTACTCCATTGGGTTCATAATCCTTTGGTTTTTAGTATTAATTCCTTGGGTTCATATTATCAATCCCTTGGGTTTATTAATATAAGGGTTCATATTTCTAGGGTTTATAATATAATTTCCTTGGGTTTATTGATGCTTTGAGTTTATAATATTAATAATCACTTACATTTATAATATTAATCTCTTTGGTTCTCAAGATTAATCACTTGGGGTTTTAATATTTATCCTTTGACTTTTTAATATTAATCTCTTGACTTTACAATTAATTAATTAATGTTAATAATATAAATAATTTAATATTAAATTAATAGTAATTAAATTATTGTAAATGTTTATTGTTTATTTATATTTCCAATAAAATAATACTTGAAAATTTAATTATCTATTGTAATTAATAGATTAATTATTATAAAAAAAATATTAAATAATCATTATTTGTTATTTTTTATTAAATAAATCAAATAAATTTTTATTATTATTAATAATTAATAATATTAATAATAATAGTAACAATTTCAATTAATAACATGATTTTAATAATTAGTTAGTAATAATATTATTATTAAAATGATAATTATAATTATTATTATTAAATAATTTTCACAATTGAGGTTAGTTGGAGGAGAAGGAGGTTTGAGGACAAAGAGCTAGGGTTTCAAGCTTCTGCAAGTGTTGAAATCCATGGGTGGGTGCAAAGGGGGGATCTCCACTCCTCCTATAGGTAGGCCATGGCTAGCCGAGGTAAGAAACCAATAGAAACTCCCAGAGGTCCTTCAGGAGAAGGGAAAAGGAACATAGAAAAGGAACAAGATTTAACCAAAACAAGGGAGGACAATATAAAGAAAGAAAATGAGGAAGACGACAAGAAACATGTAGCAAAAAAAAAAGTGCAAAAGGGGCCATGTAAACCCAAGGCTGAGGTTACACCCAGATTAGTTTTAAATGATCTTGCTCTCTAGGCGCACAGGGACCACATGCAGACCTATGCCATCATTTGTAAATTCATGGGATTATCGCCCACTGAAAAGGCACTACAAGCGTGGATTAAATACCACTGGAAACCAAAAGGAAGCATAGACCTACATCTTGGGTCAAAGGGTTTCTTCATTGTGGTCTTTACAAATATTGAGGACAAAGACAGAGTGTTTGAAGGAGGGCCCTACATCTATGCAGTAGCAGGCCTCTACATGCGGCCATGGATGATGAATTTTGTCCCGAAGCGAGAGACATTCACTTTGGTCCCGGTTTGGGTAAGACTCTACTCCTTACCTCTTCATTACTCGCAAACAGAATCTTTATCTACCATAGGAAACAAATTAGGGTGTTTTGAAAAATATACTTCCTTCGCACGAATATGTGTGGAGATGGATCTCTCTAGAGCTCTACTGGATGAGGTCATCTTGGAAGTTTTTGATGAAGAATGGGTGCAAACAGTAGATTATGAACATATTCCTTTCAGATGTCGCAGGTGCCATGAGCATGGGCACCTATTCAGAGACTGCCCTCTAGTAAAATAGAGAACAAAAGTAAAGCTACCACAGTTAAAGACACAGAAGGGCAACAGGTCAGTCTAAATAGGTTCCAAGTACTTGAAGAAGAGGAAGAGACAACAAAGGAAGATCAGGTAATGGAAGGAAGCCCTGGGGAGAAGGATAAATAAGGAGATAGTGAACAAACACAGGATATTAATAAATAGAAAGAGACTATGCTTTGCGATGTAGAACTTGAAATGGACCAAGAAATGACCTAGAGTGAGATGGAAATGGAGGATCATGAACTACAAGATATTCTTGATAGAGAACACCTAGATCTAGAAGGGTTCTTGAAACAGGGGACCATGGCAGGGGTAGACTCACTACCTCAAGAAGAGTTCAATAGAGTACAATAGCTGTTCCTATGGAAACTCAGGCTAGAGGGTTGGAAAGGCAAAGAAACAATGAAAGGCAAGGCAACGAAGGTGTGAAAACTATGAAAACCACATCAGGATTAGCTCCTAGAAACCCTGGAAAGAAAAGAGGCAGAAAAAAGTAGAATGAATTATTTATGGAATGTGGAAAGCTAATGATAGATTCAGGTAAGATGAAAGACCTAACCAACTACTCCTTTACAAATCTTTCATAATGAACTTCACGTCTTGGAATATCATAGGTCTAGGTAGTAAAAGAAAACAAAGAATACTTAGCAATATAATGAAACAAGAAGCTCCAGATATGATCTTTATCCAGGAAACGAAATGTTCCATTCAAAAAATAAAAGAAATTCACAACAAATGGATCAATAAATTTGAGTTTCTAGAAGTCAAAGCAGATAATATAACAGGAGGCATACTCACTCTTTGGAACCCCCAAACTATTGGCATAATAGATGCTGAGGCATCTAGGAATTATTTATCAATGGTTATTCAACTTGTGGGAGATAGGGAGACTTATCTAGTCACGAATGTTTATGGACCCCAAAGACAGGATGATATACTCAAGTTTCTAGATTCTCTTGTGGATCTAAGAGATAGACATGCAGGAGTACCATGGATCATGGGTGGGGACTTAAACATGATCAAATCTCTTTTAGAGAAAAAGGGGGGAACCAAAACTTTAAGCAAAGACTCTATATCATTTCAAACCTTTATAGATAATATGAAGCTAGTTGACACTCATATGAGTAATGGCCTCTTTACATGGAATAATAAAAGAGGAGGAGAGTCTCAAGTAGCTGCAAAGTTAGATAGATTCATAATCTCAGAGGACCTTATGCTCACCGGCAAGGAAATGATAGTGAGAATTCTCCCCTTTAGAGGCCCAGACCATTGGCCTATACAACTTTAGGTTCAAGGAATTAGTAACCGTAAGAATAGACCTTTTAGATTTGAGAATATTTGGCTCACCCACTTAGATTTCATCAGCAACATTTCAAAATGGTGGACAAAAGATCTGCATATTCAGGGTACAAGAATATTTCTGCTACATAAAAGACTAAAGCACATCAAGCTCAGACTCAAAGACTGGAACAAGAATGAATTTCGCAATATTTTTGAAACAAAATAAAACTGTTGAAGACAAAATGCAGGAACTCAATCAAGCCCTTATCATGGATGGCTTTGATAGAATCAGAAATCATCAAGTCACCAATCATCATCAATACTGGGAGAACTTATGTAAACAAGAGGAAATATTTTCGAGACAAAAATCTAGAGTTCAACGGCTAAAAGAAGGGGAGCAAAACACTAGATTTTTCCATAGATCCACCATGGCGAACAGATCTCATAATAGGATTTCTTCGATCAAGGACCAAGGAGGTCATCTACTTAATTCCCATGAAAATATAGAAACTGCATTACTTCAACACTTTCGAGGTATAGCAAAGGAAACCATTTCAGACATAGATCATTTGTATTAATCTTGTTTATTGGTGCTTCTTAATTTTTGAAGTTTATGGATTTGTTAAAACTATTTCTCTAATTTAATAATATTTTTATATACTATAACTTTTATTAGTAAAATATATGTTTAATTTTGATTTCTAGTTTCATAGAACAAGAAAATAAGTACAGCCTTAAGTCATGATGCAAGTCACTTTAATATTGAATATGGAAAAACTCCAATCACAATTCATATTGGCTTGTAAAAAATGTCTTTTAGTGTAATCAAGACGTATATTATTACAATTCAACTTTAAAAATAAATTATTTGAATTCTAAATTCATCCATATTATAATAACACACACACACACACACACACACACACACACACACACACATATATATATGAAAATTTTTGTGACCCACCCATATACCATTGCACGGACAACTTCTTTAAGTATTTCATTCAATTTTTTATCTCAAGATTCAATTAAAAAACACAAATATGATTGAAAAAAGTTTTATTTAGTTTTAATATTAAAATATGTCATGTAAAAAACAAATAGGGTTTTTTCAACATCGTTTATTTTGAGATTATCTACAAGAGCTTAATCATAACATGATATTAGTCAATTGTATTGAAATTTAATATATAGGACAAACAACAATATATGGCGACATTTTATAATTGTATATAATGTTATCAATTGATCCAAGGGACAATTTAGTGCTCAAAATTCAAAGCACATGATAGAGCTCGAAACCTATATGATTAGATTAATCTCAGTGATCTGAATCCAACGCAACATGTTTCACTCAAAATTGATATCGTATGCTCCCCATATCGTGTTTGTATCGAATTCTCATACAGTGAAATTTTTACAGAATTGATAGGTGACTAGACATTTTGGGCCAGTGGTAGGATGCAACTTTGCCAATCCTGATTCGTCCAAAAATTTCAAGTTTGATTGGCATAGATTTTTTAATGTTTATGGTTTGAAGTTTTTTATTAATAGTTTGGGTTATTGACTATGTTTGGAGGACCAATGGTGGGAGGCCACGTGGGCCAACAGGAGGCAATCACGTGGCCTCCAAGGGTTAGTCCAATTTTTTTGTGAAGGGACAAAGCTTGCCATGAGAATCGAAACAGTGACCAAGCAACAAACACTACAGGCCTCAACCAACATGCCACAACAAGTTTCTTAACAAAGTTTGCGACATGTATTTGAATTTTAATGCATTGCATATTGGAGGTTAGGGTCAGGGCTAAGCCCCAACCCTGGTCCCCATTCCCACATGATCAAGGGTAGGGATGATGGGGTAGGGCTTAGCCCCAACCTCGTCATCACAACTTGCAATACAACAACCGAGAGCAAGAACCATGGCGGAAGTTGGAATAGGGGCCATCCAAAGGCTATATGCGGCCCCATGTAACCACACTAGAGTAGAGAGGAGTGGGGGTAGTGATCCAGGTGGATATTGGTGGCCACCTTCCAATTCCACCTAGACCCCCACCATTTTTTCTCTCAACATTTTCAGTTTCC
>APFE030401145.1:29658-54354 GCA_000404065.3 Pinus taeda | reverse complement strand
TTACCTCTATTAAAGATGATATCATATCCCTTGTCCTCAAGGGTAGCTACCGAAACAAGATTTTGCCTCAATCCTAGAACATAAAGAACATCTTTGAGATGAACAGGATTGCTTGAATCCCTCTAAAAGCTGACAGTACCAACTCCTCTAGCTGCATACGTGCCATCATCTCCTAGCTCGATTTAAAACTGCATGTCCTTCTCCTTCAAGTTGTTCAAGTGGCTAAAACTCTTCTTGTTTCCCATTTTTTGGAAGGAAGCACCTGAATCAATATACCATATATTGTTATCTATTGAGTTTGCCATGCAAGCTATCAATGAGAAATCCTTCTCAAATTGGGCAGAATATGCATCTACCTCTGTTGATGCAGTCACGTGATCCTTCCCGACCCCTTCTTCTGATCGAGACACTTGATTGCATAGTCTCTAAACTCATGGCAATAAAAGCATTGGATCTTGCTTAGATCCTTCTTCTTCTTGTCACCCTTGTGACTGGACTCGGCCTCTCCTTGGCCATTCTTTCCCTTGGCCTTGCCACTCTTGCCTACCAAGGTAAAGGTTCTCCTCTTCCTTCTCAACCTTGGAACCTTTGCCACTGCCGCTAGAAGCCTCAACTAGACTGAGCCTTATCTCCTCCTAAATCAAGTCATTACACAAGAAGTCATTCCCTGCCTTTCCACTTTACTCAGCCTCCTTCTAGGCTGTTATAACAGACTCAAACTAGCTCAGAACTGCCCTAAACTAGGGCTTTGTCCAACCTGAAGTCACACAGAAATTCGGCCTGCTAAACAGAGATATAACACCTTCAAACTAACACAGAATTAGCCTAGAACTTCTCCTTTTATCGCTAGCTACCTTCTCCAGTAACTCGGCCAGCTATCATGAGAAAATAGCACCACAAACAGTCCCTTTTCCCTTCTTCACCAGGCTTCCCTTGGTTGCGGCTATCACAGAAGTGTCTTCGACTATGAAGTGTTGCACTTGTGTTGGTCCTTATTCTGATCCACGCTCTGATACCATGTAGAATGTCCACAAATTTCTGCAACTGCTAATATGAACAATCTAAAAAACACTTCTTTTCATATAGACACGAAATTTCTCTACTAAACTTTGCAACGAGATAGTAACAGAAATAAACACAATTCAAGACACAAAATTTCTAGGGAACCCAACTAGGAAAACCCTCTACTTGCTTGAGAACTTTATGGATAGGAGAAAGAGCAATTGATCTCTTAAAATACAATATTGTTTCACTTGGAGAATACAACCTTCTCCTAGCTTGTCCTATGCTGAAACCCGCTTGCACAAAACCAGATTCTGCTTCCCTAAATCTGTGCACACTAGGAGCCCCTATTTCCTAGCACATGGGTTGCTCCTATGATTTACAGAGCCTCCCTAAATCCTTGCGCAATCCCAAGGGAAATTCCTCCTCAAATTTGTGCACTAATATCTCCTTAGCACGCTCTCTCACAAGCTCCACACATACACTTGTGTTATCTGCTCACAGGCATAAACCTGTGCAAACTTCTCCACACATAAACTTATGAAATCTGCTTGCAAACCCGTAAGCTTTATTGTCTTGTCTCACCAACCTGTGTTCACAAAACAATGATCACAATTGTGCCTTTCGATCTCCTTATAAGCAATTCAAATGGGCTAATTCTGGCAAGTTCTAGTTTAGGAAAGTGATTTCGTGATCAATTGAGTTAACTAAATTAACTACTCATGCAACTCATCTCATCTCAATTCTAGAACTTGAGACTTAGTCACTTGTCCTTTTCCCAAATTAACACACACTAGAAGACACTAAACTCGGCCTTCCACTTCTACACAATAGTTAACTGCTTCATGCACATGTCCTAACTTTTAGGTATTTGCCCTAAATTTTAGGAATTTGTGCATGCTAAGGAAAACTGTTTTTGGTCTCTTTGATTAAGGCGCAAGTTAAAGAAACCCTTTCTCACTACTATTTTCAATAGAGGATTTGCAGGAGAAACAAGTGAATGTTACTCCACCCTTGATTGACAACAATTCTACACTCAAGTTGGCCAAGAATTTCGGATTCCATGTTTGAATTAAGCACATCAACACGAAATACCATTTTATTCAACATCAACTAGCGGCCAATACCATTCAGTTGATACATTGATCCACAAGTGAGCAAATTGCAGATATCTTCACCAAAGTGCTTAGAAGAGAAAAGTTTGAAAAGTTCAAAAACATGCTTGGTCTTCCAAACACCCCTCCGAATTAACCGAGGGAAATGTTAAAATTTACATACATACTCTTTGGGATTATCTTATATTGTAAATATTGTTATAAATATTGATTTAGGAGAAATATGACGAGTCATGGGTGAATGTCAAGAGTCATTTGACCTCCTGAAAGATGAAACCAAGAGTCATCTCCCAATGTATTTATGTATGACTCATTAATAAAATCTATCCGTGCAGTTAATCATCCCTAGCCTAACATCCTTTAGTTGTGGTTGCAATCTTCTTCCCTTTGTTTTTTCTATTATCTTCTTCACCTTTCTGTTGCCCCTTTTTGAGGTAAATTACATTGTAAAAACCTTCTTGCTTCCTTCATCAATGATTTTCATATTCAACAACTACAAGTTCTTTCAAATATGGCTAAATAGGCCTCAAAGGTACTTCACTACTACCCTACGTTCTTCCAAAGAGATGTGCTTGCTTTCAAAACTAGAACAAGAACTCTTGAACATTTTCCCTTGTTCTTGTCAAAAGTATCACCATTTCATGAGTTGTTCCTCCTCATAGCCTATGGGATAGAAATATGATTTCAACAATTCCTTAAAGTTCTCCCATTTTGTTGCCATGGCTTCTTGCCTAGCCTCGAGGCATCTATATTAGTATATAGCTCTTCCACCATAACAAAGCATGTCCAGAAATGTCCAGCCTTGCAAAAGAAATCCTTTGTATTTCTTTCATCTGATAAGGATGAAATAGATCTCTAGATGTTTCAACCAGCAATTGAGTTTCTCAACATTGATTTAACCATCATATGTTGGAATTTCAAGTTTTGCTTCAACATTTAATGAAGTATTTGAAAACGAAGGAAAAATTCGATACTACCTAAAATTGTAGGCTACCAACCCTTGGGTTGGTCAGCATTTTCTTCTCTGTGCTAAGACCTAGTTGAGTGTCTCTCCTTATCCTCAACAGCTTCAAAAAATATACATGTCACTTAACACCAAAGTTACAAGAAACATGACTGTAGGACCAACTGCACATTTGATAAAGATGCAGCAAATTCGTGGAAGACAAGATTACATAAAAAGAGCGAATTTCAGAAAATAGACACAAAAACATGCATTAATATTTGTTTATTTAAACACCATAAAAATAGAATTAAAAATGCAGCCGTTAAACAATAAATTTGAAGTTTGAACACAATATAGTACCGATCTAGAAGCATATTTTAGGGAATTTTAGATATGAAGTTGATTTTCAAATCTTCTTTCCTTTTCTCATTTATTAGTTTGGGTTTCTTTTAGTTCCTAGTATAGCATCTACTGTTGCATACACTAGAGGATATATCATGTGACATGTCCTGCATCAGTCTACATCACAAGATCCCATCAGAAATACTTCTGAAGAAAACCTTCTAGAATTCTAAAAGAATTGGCTCCTAACTTACTGCTAGATAATTTAGCTTCTTCTAATTGTTTGAAAAAGGTCTCATGTTGAAACTTTCCAGCCTTGTACAAAGTTTTGGCATACAAGTTTCATTATTTGTGTATTTTGCATTAGATTTAGAAAATGCATGAGGCAACTAAAATGTTGTTGGCATAAGCATGGCTACTCAAGAGTACTTGGTACATACACCTACCTCAAATCGCTCATTGCATGTCTGAAGGCGAGAAAAAAGCTTCTCAGCAAACCCCTAAAACAACACATACCCACCAAGAATTCAATGATTGAATAGCTTAAGACAAACTTAAAAACCATAACAATAAACAAGCATAACATACTCACCTGTGGATCCTTCAAATGTTGGAGAGGCGAATAGCTACCCCAATCAAGATTTTCTGAATTTACACGCTGTTGCCTTTTTATGCTACGCATAACACGCTGTAGCTTGGCTTGTTTTTTCTTTTTACTTGAAGTTGTACCCTTGTGGTTTGCCTGTATTTAAAAACAATGTATTACGTGAACGTACTCATCACTCATCTTTGTTTTCCTTATCCAATTCCAACCAAGATTGAACCTATCAATCAATAGTTTTCCTTGTATTCATAATTTATTTGCATATATATTACTACTTTCTATATCACTTTAAATATAAAAAAAAATAATAATAATAATAATGAAAAGTACAAGAAAATGCCAAAAGCTGCATGGGAGTAAACAAGATAAATAGTGCTTGCTGCTGTCTACTACAGGCAGAAATATCAAGAACCTTGTTAAGAGAAAAAAGCCACAATTTCTCTATGTATTCATATCTTGATAACTCTTTCCAGAAATTAGTTAGATTGCTTTCACCTAAAGTTCTCTTGTACATTGATAAAATTACAATGTGCATCAGTATATGACAGATTTGACATGCATAAATCTATTATCAAGAGTAAACTAAACAAAATAAACTGATAATCACTTGCTTAATTATTTTCAATCATATACCATCTGGTTCACCTGTGTACAACTAGCAGCATGTATTTACTATAATGTCCTTTGTGCAAAACAGATGGCTAATTTGAATTTTAAATACTGTTCCAGTTACAGCATATGTACGCTTTTTTCAAGAATTCATACCTCAACACTATTATATGCAAAAAAATAGAGTAAAAATTTGTCAACAATGAAATGAAGACTCAGAACTGACAGACCTGACAGAATTATAATACAATCACAAAGTGGAAGATCAAGCTTAATTTCCTAACCCGTATACATTCTTGGAGATATGAAGTCTATAATTAACCTTATAGACAGCTTCTCTGCTTAGAACCACTTGAGGCTTCCTTGTAATCATATCTTCATCACTGCTTGAATCTCCATCCACATCATCTTCTACATTCTGTTCATATCCAAGTAGAAAAGAGAGCGCAGGTATCATAATCCTGCATATCACCAAAGATAGATTTATAATTCAGATAAAACCATGAGATAAGTAGGTTATAACCGATACAACAAGGTGTGAACTAATCATAAGTTCGACATACATACTTGGAAGATTTATGAAAGCATGCACTGCAAATAGAATTTCCAGTCCTCTCATCAAACCAGACCTTCCGTCGATGAAGATCACACAGAATAGAGAGGGCACTCTTTGCTTTTGACTCATGTTCTTCCTACATCACCAATAGATAGTTAAGACACCTATAACAATATTTGAAAATACTCTTAAGTCGTGTCCAAATCTTAAGCCTCTTTAAAAAGGACTTCTCAAAAATCATAGCCGAACTCTACCTTAACTAACATTAAATAATTGAAAACAAATAACCGTTTATAGTGTTAGGCATCAATGATCAACAGAGTAAAATAATTGATGAAGATAATAATTCTCACCTGCAACAATGTGAACAAAATGCTCTGCAAGGCACGATTCTTAGCATCATTCTTGTGCTTAGTATTCATTTGTCGAATCGAGTGGACAATGTGTGAAAATGAAAGCTTCTTTAATTCCTTGTCCCCGAGTGTTTGAAGGTCCATAAAGAGCATAAGTGTTTCTGCAAGTTCAATCATCTATTCAAGAAAATATCAAAATCAATTGATGAAAAAGAAATACCCTGAAACACCTAAAAGCATTCTTCATGGTTCACATTCATTTGGGATTAGACAAAAACTCAATTGTTCACAATACACATTTAACAAACAAGACATACAAAATACTATGGAAAAGTTACAACTACACAAGCCGTATAAGGATTTACCCAAAGGTGAACAATGGGTTTTCTGATACATTTGCTTACAATTTTTAGGAAGGTGAATCACAGATCCATCACTGTGTATAACATTAGCTAGAAAAACACGTAACTTACAAGAACTGAAACCAGAAGCCAACATAGAGGACAACTAATTTGGCATTATTATCCAAAAATGAACAAAATGTTGTCAATGGAACCATATAATTAGAATATGTTACAACTTACATATAACCACTTCTTTTCACAACCATGAAAAAACAAAGAGCCTCTTAGAGAAAATCAACTATGATATTAATTTCCAATAATGACCAAATGCATTCAATGCAACTAGATAATGTGTTACAATATATTACATATAACCACTTCTTATCATCATTGGCTATCTTTTTGTGGTGTCTCATGGCTCTAATTTTTTTTCTTTGGGTAGATACAAAGGGATATGACACAGTTTTCAATGTTTCTCCCAACAACACACAGGTTAAGCCAGTTGGCCAGCCATAATTTTCAAACTCTATGTAATCAATAAGATTGGTAATTTGGTAGTAGCAGCTGAGTACTAGTTGTATGTATACAACTAACACTTGAAATGTGCAAAGCATAAAAAATAATCAGCACATATTCCTTCAATAAGGCCTATTGGAAAGCAAAAGTAACACTTTTTTTAAGTTACAACACTTGATTATTTTCTTCATCTTCAATTAGGTCATGTCCCTTAATTAGTAGCTCAGTACATGTATTCTTTATTCTCTTTTGCATTTGTTACTCCTCGTGACCACCTATAATTTTTGATCCAGTCGCATTTGGCAGTTAATTGCTGAATGCCAAAGATGATTCAGTGTGCAGTTCCAGAGGGGGCTATCTCATTTGCTCCTAGATCCTAGTAGGGTCATATCATCTGACGGATATATAGCACCAAATTTATTGGGATATTATTTGGCATTATGATGACGCGTTGATGAATGGATCTGACTTATGGGTGAAGAGTACACATTACTTATTGGATTATTCATTCAGCGTATTTTTGTAACTTAGCATGAGGATGGCACCTTTGCATATCACATATCTTCATTTTGTTACAGATGCTACTCCATGATCTATCATGGGTGGATAAATCTTCTATTGCTTTTCTCTTGTTCTCGTGACGCTCCATTCAATGTCTTCACTTGGTTGTTCAAGTCTTATTCCCAGCTGTTGAGATCTTCTAGCTTGTTGGGGTGCTTTCCTAGTAATTTGCCCAGATGCCATTCCCCTTTCATTATCATACCATCATTTTGCCTTGGTACAATCCATTGTCTCATCACCCTTTCATTTACCTAGACACAATTCATATTACTCGTACCTCTCATCATTTACCCACTCCATGTGAGTGCATGATTCATTCCACCCATTTTCATTTAGCCTTTCCTTCATAGCTAACCTCTCATTTGGCATATTTCATTATTTCACCTTATCCGTGTGTGATCATGCCAAAGTGGTTAGAGATATTTTCATTGTTGATTAATCAAACCCAAATCTAAGGTTGAGTGTTAGAGTATTGGCCTATTCTAATACTAGGTTCTAGACCTTAATTTGAAGCCTCACTCCCTATGTTGAATTTTTTTGTTTTAAATAAGAAAAAGGAAAAAAGACAATGAAAAATAAAAGCACCAGAGAATGCAACTTGAACTTTATACGATATATACCTTGAGGGTAGCACTCTCCTTTGGCACACATGTTGAGACAATCCAACATTAAAAGGTGATATTTGTTAGTGGTTTCCCTCATGAGAGATTCATTGGGTCTCTTTAGCCTTTTTCACATTCACACATGCCATAATTATTGATTACTCCTTATCAATGGCACATATATTGAGGGGTCGTTGAGCTTGCACAACTTTTGATGGTTAGTTATGCATGCACCCCATCCATTTCTCCACTTCAAGTTCAATCTACCCACTTTCCCATTCACACGTTAACTCCATCTTCTTCACACTTCATCCTAGGTGGTGCGCACCACTAGAATGTCCACCTACACCTTTGCATATTCACACACTACTGAATAGTGTTTGACTTGGAACTAGTAAGCCCTTGCTATTTGGGAAGATTCTTCACATGGTTCAAGATTTGCAATCAATGAGCTGTTAATGTGAAATTGTTTGTCTATTCCAATGGCATAGTCTCAAGCTATTTTGGGAGTGGCACACTATTAATTTTAGGTAACAATGGTATGTTATATGCTTTGAAGAAATTTTACTTCAATTTCTTTATTAGCCCAATATCAATATCCAGTTTAGCAATCACATCAACATGATAGTAAAATGCAGATAGAACATAAACACAAACAGTAGAAGACAAGCCAAGACAAGAGGACAAAGATGTGGCACCAGCCAGGGACAAACCCCAGTGTGGGGAAACCCTTGATCAATTCTTCTTATATTCTTCAATAGTTCAGTAGAGAGAGAGGTAGTACAATTTACAAATCTGATCATTTATGACAGCAGCAAAAGAGCCCTAACCAAAAAAGTCAACACTGGTCAACAGGACAGAATTGTTCTTCAAATCAGCTCAGTCAAACCCAGTCAACTTCAACCTCCAACAACAAGTCTAATCAGCCCAAAACAGTCCGAAAATTCCCAATCAAAACTGGTCAACGAAAGTCAACCTTGCGGCCAGCCCTAGTACACTGGTCAAAGGAGAGGTCATATTGCCTCGATTTTTGTGCCCAGATCTGCGGCCTGCTAGGACAGAAATACCTCACCCAAACCGAAGTCAAACATGTCAACGCAGTCAAACAGCCTCCCTGCAGCTCGGTCAACGCAGTCAACAGAAATCTGTCATCCTTCCCTTCACACGTGTGAGAGAGAAGATTGCCCAGAAATGTGTACCCAATCACAAGAGGAGAGAGAGAGAGATGTGAGATGAGATGATGATAAAATGACTTGAGGTCTCCTTTTTATATGCAACGTTGAGGATGAATTGGGGGTTTGAGTGCATGTTTTGCTTGTTGGTCGACCTTAACAATTTGTCCATAATATAAATCGGATGATCTTTAGATCAATCCTACACCTCTCGGAGGTAGGAATCCAAGAAAAATATCAGTTGACATAAATAAGATGACCCGTGAGGAGTTTGGCCCTAGTTGCCAATCTTAACACTCCCTCTCAACTAGGGATCTCTGCCATCAATGCACAGCGATGCACTTCTCTGCTCTGCTTTGCTGAACTATGAAGAAGAAGAAGTGATCGAGAATGTATCATACCATTCCCTACTGACCCAAAGTCAGTTCCAAATAAAAGAGTGTCTCATACCACTCTTACTGACCCAAAGTCAGTTCCAATCAAAATAGAGTGTCTCATATCACTCTTACTGACCCGAAGTCAGTGCCAATTGATCCCATATCGATATCGATCATCCTAGCATACGGAGTACGGTAGTACACGATGCGTCCATCGGTAGTACTATGGTCCCTATCCTCATTTCCCTACTCATTGGCTAGATTAGAGGTACTTCCCATGAGTCCCAGACTGCATGGGTAGGATGTCTCAGTAGGAGAAGGATGAACCACTCATCCTGCCTACATGTCGCCAAGGGGTATCACAGGGGAAGGTTGAACCACTCACCTTGTACACAGCAAACCACTAGGGGAAGGTTAAACCACTCACCCTATGGTTGCTCATTGCTCCAAGAAGTACCCCAAGCCACCCAGAGCTCCCAGAGCTTAATGTCCATATCATACAGGACCCTCATATGAGGGTCTCTCCACGACTCCAAGTCATTCTCAGAAGGCCAAGAACTTGACCATCCCCGGGGGCTTTGCCAGAATATCGGCGACCTGCTCATCAATCCCAATGTGATGGAGCCTTATTGCTCCTCGTTGTACCATATCCCAGATAAAGTGGTACCTGATATCTATATGCTTGGAGTGATCATGAAACACGGGATTCTCTAATAATCGGATCCCACTCTGGTTGTCGCAGAGGATCACGATGGTATCCAACACATGTCCAAACAGCTCACTGAAGAGCTCCCTCAACCAGACAACTTCACAGGAGGCCATACTAGCAGCTATGTATTCGGCCTCATCAGTGCTCAAGGCAACCGATTTTTGTTTCCTGCTCATCCAGGATATCGAAGCAAAACCCAAAGAAAAACAGCATCCAGAAGTGCTCTTGCAATCCACCACATTGCCAGCCCAATCAGCATCAGAATAACCATGTAGTCTCACATCTCCAGCAGTGTATCTCAGTCCATGAGTGATTGCGGCCCAAAGATATCTCAGAAGATTCTTGGCACCAATCCAATGTATATGATGAAGCTCAACCATATATTGGCTCAATGTGTTAACTGCAAAACATATGTCTGGACGGGAGTTCACCAAGAACACCAATGCTCCTATGAGTTGACGATACTCAGAAGCATTTCCCAATTCAGGTCCAACAGCACTACCACATAACTTCTTAAAGTTAAGTTCCATCAGGGTAGTCACAGGCTTGCAGTCCACCATCCCAAATCTTTCCAATATCTTCCCAACATATTTTCCTTGAGATAGGAAAATTTCACCTGGCTTTTGCAGACCTCCAACCCTAGGAAGTAGTGCATTGATCCTAGGTCCTTCATCTCAAATTCAAAAGCTAACTCCCTCTTACATTTTTGAATGAGAGGGTTTGCACCTGTCAAAAAGAGGCCATCCACATAAAGTACCAGAATGAGAGGTTTATCATTTTCAACCTTAAAGTAAAGGTTTGGATCAGCTTCACTTCTAGTGAGTCTCAGCTTCATCAGATAGCTATCTATCCTCTCATACCAAGCCCAGGGTGCTTGCTTCAATCCATAGAGAGCTTTCTTCAACCTGCATACATGAGATTCCCGGTCATGAAACTCAAACCCCTCGGGTTGTTTCACATAGACTTCCTCTTTGATCGAACCATGCAAGAAAGTGGTCTTGATATCCATCTGATGTCAGTTCCATCCTTGCAAGGCAACAAGAGCTATGATCGAGCGGATGGTGGTGTATCGGGCAACAGGTGCAAATATCTCATCGTAATCCACACCTTCCTTTTGAGAGAAGCCTCGAGCAACAAAGTGAGCCTTGAACTTTTCTGCACTTCCATCAGCTCCATGCTTGATTTTGTAAAGCCACTTAGAGGTGACAACAGATTTGTCCTGGGGTCCAGGGACCACATCCCAGACATCATTCTTCATAATTAACTCGTATTCTTCATTCATAGCATCCTTCCATACTTGTTGCTTCATGGCTTCTTCAAATGATGAAGGCTCATTTTGAATGATAGTGCTCGCGACAGTCAAGTATCCTTGATACCTGTTCGGCTTCTTGCTTTCACAGAAGGTTCCCCTTGGTGCAAAATGTCTCTCGGCATCTTCGAGAGTCTCCCTAAGCCATGAGGGTCTCCTCTTGGAAGAGGAGGGCTCTTGAAGAGGAGGATCAATAAGATCCATAGGTTCATCAATATCCGGCATTGTTTCATCTTCTTTTGCACCCTGTTTTCCGGTGCTAGCTTCTTTGTCCCTCCTTAGGATAGGAAGGTTGTTGATCTTCTTGAGGGCCATATCTTTGGTCGAAGGTGACATCGTGACTTATCTCAACTTGCCTTTGATCAACCACATAAATTCTATATCCCTTAGAATTTTCACTATAGCCCACCCAATTTGCTTCTTTTCTCTTTTAGCACATGAAAATATACGGGACTTCCAAAAATCCAAAATGAGAGACATCGGGTTTCCTACCAGTGAACATTTCTTCGAGAGTCTTGGAGTCCAATGGTTGATGAGGGCATTGGTTTTGAACATACACAGCAGTATTTACAGCTTCAGCCCATAGGAACTTCGAAATCCCTTAATCATGAAGCATGGCATGAACAGCTTCTACAATAGTGCGGTTCCTCCTTTCAGCCACTCCATTCTGCTTGGGAGTGTATGATGTTGTAGTCTCCCTCTTAATGCCAGCTTCTCTGCAATAATCTTGGAATTCATTGGATTCGTACTCGGTCCCATTATCAGTCCTCAATATCTTGATTTTCTTCTCGGATTGGTTTTCAATAAAGGCTTTGAAGTGTTGGAACCAGGTGAACACTTCATCCTTCTTCTTCAAGAAGTAGATCCAGGTTTTGCGAGAATAATCATCCGTAAAGGTGAGATAATATAAATATCCTCCCAAAGAGTTTACGGACATCATATCAAATATGTCGGAGTGGATCAATTGCAATATGTCTGTGGTCTTGCTATTGCTTGAGGGGAATGGTCCCCTTATAAGTTTTCCTTCGGCACATCCTGGACATACACCTTCATGCTCTACTTTGAATTCGGGCATACCTGTCACCATCTGTCTCACATCGGGTAGGGCCTTATACTGAAGACGGGCAAACCTCTGGTGCCATAGTTCAGATTGTAAAGATGTGTCGCAAGACATGGCTCCCAATGGACTTCCTCCAACTTGATACAAAGTGTCAACCCCAAACCCAATAGTAAAAGCATCTTTAAAATTTCTTTTCCAAACACATACCTTTCCATCGATAAAACCACCTTGAATCCTTTATCTTTCATTGCCAAAATGAACACCAGGTTCTTCTTGAGATCGGGTACATATAGTACTTCTTGCAAATGAATAGTGTTACCTTGATTCAATCGAAGGGTAACATTCCCTACTCCCTTCACGGGATAGGTGGCATCGTCTCCAAGGATGATCTCTAAGTTTGTCTACTTTTCTATCAGATTAGAGAGAGCTTCCTTGTATCTAGTGCCTTGAGGCACCACAATCAATTAGCCAATTCCCCAAAGTGTCCGGTGGAGAGGTAGTGGAGAGGGATGATATAAAGATAGTACTCCTTTTGTTTATTATTAACAACATTTGATTCTTCATACCTGGGGTTCCTTGCTTTCTTGTAGGGTTGACCATTTCCTTGATGTCCCACATTCCTTTTTCCCTTACCATTGGACCCGCCATTCGTTTGATCGTTGTTGTTGAAGTTTCCCCTGGAATTATTGTGATCATCATCATGCGATGTGTCCCCTCTATTTGGACACTCCCTTGCATAGTGGCCAAACTTATTGCAAACAAAGCACCTGCCCTTCCTTCCTCCCTTAGATCCAGGCTTTCCATGGAAATGACCTTTAGACCCTGCATTATTTCTCCTTTTGGCATGAGCAGAGAATGCAGTGGGGTTGCTTCTATTAGAAGGCATTTCTTGCTCCACCATTCTTGTTTCTTCTTGAACGCATCTCAACATCAATTCTTCAAAACCTGGAATTCGATCATTGTTGAGTATAGTGGTTCTAAATACATACCACTCAGGTGGGAGTCCTCTAAGAGTGGTGAGAGTAAGTTCCCTGTCAGGAATGACTTCTTTAATCGAAAGTAGATCATTCTTGATCTCAATGATCCTTAAGAAGTTGGATTGAATATACTCGTCCTTGCCCTTCTTAATATCTTTCAACTTATTCTTGAGAAATAGAATTTGAATAGCATTACTAACCTTGAACATGTTCATCAACCTATCGTAGATCTCCTTGATCAATTCTTCTTATATTCTTCAATACTTCGACAAAGAGAGAGATAGTACAATTTACAAATCTGATAATTTATGACAACAGCAAAAGAGCCCTAACCAGAAAAGTCAACGCTGGTCAACGGGGTTGAATTCTTCTTGAATTCAGCTTGGTCAAACCCAGTCAACTTCGGCCTCCAACAACAAGTCTAATCAGCCCAAAACAATTCGAAAAAGTCCAGTCAAAACTAGTCAACGGAAGTCAACCCTGGGGCCAACCCTAGTACAATCAACGATGGTCAAAGGAGAGGTTAGATTGCCTCGATTTTTGTGCCCAAATCTGTGTCCTGCTAAGACAGAGATGCCTCACCCAAACTAAAGTCTAAATAGGTCAACACAGTCACACAGCCTCCCCGCAGCTCGATCAACGTTGGTCAACACAGTTAATAGAAATTTGTCCTCCTTTCCTTCGCACGCATGAGAGAGAATATTTCCCAGAAATGCCTACCCAATCACAAGAGGAGAAAAAGATGTGAGATGAGATGATGATAAAATGACTTGAGGTCTCCTTTTTATATGCAACGTTGAGGATGAATTAGGGGTTTAAGTGTCTGTTTTGCTTGCTGAACGACCTTGACAATTTGTCCATAATATAAATAATATCATATCTTCATTTGTCCATGTCGGAATCGGATGATCTTTAGATCAATGCTACACCTCTTGGAGAGAGGAATCCAAGAAAAATATCAGTGGTCATAAATAAGATGACCCATGTGGAGTTTGGCCCTAGTTTTGAATTTTAACACACACCTCTTGGTGGACCACTTGTATTACTGGAAGATTCCTTTCTTATGATTTGACATAGGCTCATGCTATTCTTAGAGGGCACACTTCTTGAAGCTTGCTATGTACTATTTTTGGAGAATGGTTGCAACCAGCTTGCACCAGTGCCCACAGCGCACCTCTCCTTGAGGATATTTTACTATTCTTCATTAAATAAACCTCTTTGGCATGCACTCTAGCTCCTTAGTTCTCTCAATGAATATTCTATTATTTGTTTGACTCGTCAAATATATTCATCATAATATTAATTTTTTATTATGAGGTGGTTGAGCTTAAAACTCTATAAATAAGAGGTTGTCCTCATTTGTAATGGATGTTGAAATTGGGCATTGGATTCTTGGTTTTGTTGTCTTGTACTTTTTCTTGGATCTATTGGATGAATAAATGAAGTGCTTCATTGGATGAGGAAGTCTTCTACATGTGTGTTATTTTTGTTGATGATATCTACTTGATGCATGGTTATGAGATAACAAATCAGGTGACACCGTTCCTACTTTGCTTAGATGCATATGAGTATGACGATGGGTGCAACTTGGACTGAGTGGTAACAAGCAGATTCATAAGAGGGGAAATATGGGGCAAGTAATGTTGATTAATGAAGATGGGTGAAGCAATATTCAGTTCTTGCTCAAGTTCACATTACCTACATTTTATATTCTCCGAGATGCAAAGATAGACAAACCTATCTTGGGAGAGGTTTATGATGGCATGGATACAATGGCTAAGAAAATTGTGGAAATTATTATACAAGAGGCTCCCACTCTTCTTTTAGTTGATTTTGATTTTGCAGAGCATGTGAGATCCATCATTGTTACGATGTGGAATGGCTTGAACACTCCATTGCACACTTTGGCACATTCTCTATATCCAAAGTTTTATGATGAAAACTCCATCGCTCAAAGCAATGGGAAGTGGAAGGACCCACATAAGGTCAGGAAGGTGGCCAATCAAGTAAAGAAATGCTTTCAATGGTTGTTTCTAGCTTCTTTACAAACCGATGCAAGGGAGGAATTTGCTTGTTTTGCTGCAAGATTAGAAAATTTTGTGGATATATCAAGTTTGTATGAGAGAAGGACCATGAACCTAGTTAAATGGTGGACTTGTTATGGGGCAAATGGTGTTTATTTGAAAAGCCTTGCCACTTGTATTCTATCACAAGCGACAAGCTCTTCACTAACGGATAAAAAATGGAGCACCTATAGTTTCATTCATTTGGTGAGGTGCAAAAGGTTAGGATCATAGAAAGTTGAGGACCTTGTAAATGTGCATTCAAACCTACTCCTTGTGTCTTGTCTAGGTGAAGAATATATCAGTGGAGTTTGTAAAGATTAGGATGTAGAAGCAGAATGCCAAAACTTGGAACTCTCTCTTGCCACACTAGAATTGGTGGTGATGCAACCTTAAGTAGAGTTGCCTCTTCTATCAATCCACAATCTAGTTTTCTTGAACAAACATCTTGTTCTATTTTTGTTGAAACTTGACAAGCATGAGGATGAGGATTATTAGGATATGTGATTGTACTTGTCTTTATCTCATGTTTTATTTCATTTTAGCACATATAACCTCATGTATAAAAGATGATTTTGGATTTACATCCTCATGTATAAAGGCCGATTTTGGAATCTTGGATATATAACCTCATCTATACAGGTTAATTTTGGATTTTGCATCATACATGAGAGTTAATATAGACATGGTTTTCCTTTTAAAATATCATTTATGTGCCTCTATCTTTTTTCTTGCAAGATAATGTGTTATTTGTAAAAAAATATATGTGTGTGTGTGTGTGTGACATTTCCCTCAACATTTCAATTTTAGGGGGTCACATTTCAAGACATACCAATTTTGAAAACTTCGAGATGTTTCCACATTCCATGCAACTTAGGTTTGTTTGCATTTGGTAATGTGCCAAAGGAGAAGAATCTACACTCTCTCCACTAAGGCCCAATTGGATTCTAGCAAACAAGGCCCCCAAACCTTTGAACGATAAATAATCATGGGACCGAATAAGGGTGTCAACGAGAGACATCTTGGACGAGATGCTCTAAAAGTAGTGCTAAAACAATTGTCTCTCGCAAAGGGGTAGGGAACCATAGCCCTTGTTTACCAGATCTATAACCTTGTTTACACTGGGCTAAAAAGCATGTCTCAAACTAAAAATGAGGCCCTGAGAATTGCACCCCAAAGTAAGTATAGGTGTTGATGACCTCAATCTCCTCCTCTTTGGAAAAGAAACGATGATCTAGGACAACATTCGTTGACCTGTTGAAGACAATAACATTAGTTTTACCCAAGTTGACCAACAATTGTTACATGAGACCTCATGTGGAACACAATCAAAAGCTTTCTAAGAGTCTATAAAACAAAAATAGTAACTTTCACTGAGAGATGTTCACCTCCTCAATAATGGCTCGAAGTGTAAGGATGTGATCAATGGTTTAATGTGTGAAATGAAATCCAGTCTATCCTCTAATTCAAAGATGCCTCCACTTGAGCTCATTAAAAAGCTTCATATGGAGGGCAGTAGAATAGAGCTTCACGAACCTGTCACTAGCAATGATCATTCTATAATTGTTAAGCTCTGCCCTAGAACCTGATTTGTGGATCAAGTGAATAGTGTGATGGGACCAATTCTAAGTAATACCTATGCAGACAACAAGGTTGAACAAATCAACCGAGTGATCATCCAAAGCATGAAGACCATGCTTGAAGAGCTTGGCCTTGTATCCCTCATCATTTGTTGCTTTGATGGTCTTCTGGCAACTTATGGATTACCTTACCAATCACTAGGTATAAATGTCACCTTAATTGTATTAATCATTTAGGATATTAGTAATATATCCTCAAGGATGACTAATCAATTAGTTCATATTTCCTAGCCTCCTCACCATGTAAGGTATTAGGATCTAGAGAAAATCTCTCTATAAGGTGGCATCACCCATTGTATTATATATTTGTAGCATTGGTGTGAACATTATGTGACTTGGCTAGTCTTTTCTGTCATATTGTTGTTCATTTATTTGTGTTCGTCTAAATTTTAACATTGGTATAAGAGCACCTTTACTATTAACAACCTAATAGTTGTTAGATTTTTGTAGCTAGGACAGGTGTCCTAGTCTTGATAGGTGTCAATAAGGCTAAGAACATGTAATTCTTCCTAGGTTTCACCTATGGAAAATATCTTAATTATGTCAATTAATGATTTTTAAATTATTTCTTGAGTCTAACTTAGGGAAAGTGAATAATTAATTGACATTAGTTGGGATAAGAGTGATTTTCCTTAATAAGCTTGTAGAAAGTTTCTAAGTTGATCTTAGCCATTGATTGGATCAAGTGACCTTCTAATCATGGCCATTCATTTGTGAATGAGAGATTTTAAATAGAATCGATGGGCAGCATTGGAGATCATTTGAGTTGGTGATTTTCAAAAGACACAAGCGGGTTTTAGCACCAGTGATTGAGAAGAGATATTTCTGTTTTATTCTTCGTCAGATCGATTTCCAATTTCTGAGTTCCAGAGGCAACTTATCAGGGCCAAATTATTTCTGCAGAAGAAAGTTGAGCTTCTCAGTGCGAGTTACCAAAGGTCCAAATCAAATCTCCAGTTGCCAGTGAATTGTTGGAGGTAGTGCGAGTGACCTGTGCGAGTTGTTGGAGGTAGTATAACTTGCTAGATCGATTTCCCAAAGGCAGGGCGAATTGCCAGGAAGAGTAGTATGAGTTCCTAGTTAGCCAATGCAATTGCAGGAAGGGGCCAAGTTGATCTACAGAGGGAGACAGTGAAGTTTCTCAGTATGATTCGTTCAACAGTGAAGATAAAAATATTGCGGAGCTTTGCCAGTGTCAGGGAAGCAGTTGTAATTTCTCAATAATATTTTTTGCTAAAGATATTAATAAAAACCCTCAGATATAAAAACTGGTTTTCCCCACATTGGGGTTTTTTCCAAAGACATTTTGTCCAAAAATACTGGTGTAAATTGTGTGCTTGGTTTCTCATATATTTCCTGTAACTTTTTTGTGATTGGTGTTGTTCATGTTATTATTCGTTACTTCCTACAGAAAAATTAATCTGCCGTGAATAAATAATAGGAAATGAATTCGAATTTGACCTAATAACGGACCGGGGTTCTTGGATCGGTAGGGTTTTTCTGCTCAGCGATGGGGTCTAGGGCGCCGTCGCCATTTTCCATCCCTTGGACAACTCGTGGGGATGCAGGGATACAGATGCGCAAGGTCGATGGCGGCTCCAGTCACCCGGATGGGGATTATCTGCGAAACCATTTCGATGGGAACAAACAGGGCTGATTTGTCGATCAGGGCGTTGTTATCCCTCTGAGACCATAGAGGTTGGATCCTTCTGGATGATTGGGCTACAACAGCTATGTCGGATGGATTTATGGTCCGCTAAGACTATATATTCCCCAGGCACAAAGCATTTGATTACCGCCGAATTGGTGAAACGCTTCCCAGATGCAGCCTGTCTATGACTAAGGGCGTTACAAGGGGTATGGATCAACCAAGGGTGCGATTGGGCGGTTATATCATTGGGATCGCGGCGCCACAAGACCATCCGGTTGGTTACTCTCTGCAATCGTCAACTTCAAAGATAGCCCACCCCATCTGCGTTTCAAGATCAAGGGTATACCCGTGCCTTGGTCGGTTTGGCATCATATATCGTATGTGGGGTACATATAATGCTCCCCTCCAACTCGCGAATACTTGGATCCTCTGCATTGTTCGAGTTACCTGATTTTAGGTGGTCCACATATCATAAAAGGGAAACCGACCAACAGAAACAGGGCAAAGAACCTTGAAAGAGATCACAAAGACCTCAAAGCAGGGCGGCGCATCAGTTGCTGCTCGGCCTAGTTACCATCAGACGGAAATAGAACCTGGACCTTTGGTAAATTCTCTTTGTTTTCAAGTTTTTATTAAAAACCCTTCTAGGATGTCACTTTTGGTTTGGGTACATGCAACAGACTATGTGTTGCATTTGAAGAATCTCATCTCCCATCAGGTTGGTTATCCTACCGGATTACAACATCTGATTTTTGGAGGTAGAGCACTCCAGGACCCCAGGCCCCTCATGTACTACAATATTTTACCTGTGTCTACCATAATACTCAATCTGAGGCTGAGAGGTGGCGCGGCAGACTTCAATAAAACAAATTATACAGGAGGTCGCATTGGGAGCAACTCAACAAAAAACACACAAACATATCAGAAGCATAAAAATGCAGGACTTTCTTTCAAGAACATCCTCCAAGGGAAAAATACACCTTCAGCAACACCAAAGCAAGCTGGAACCGAACCCAGTCCATATATTGTGGAGCAACTGAATTACACCCTAGAATTTAACATAGATATACCAAAAACAGATGAGCATTGTACTACATTTGAAAAACAAGCTATAATTTGTAGATTCAACTATTTCTGGCCAAAACCTGTTGAGCTCTTTCATTGGATTTTCACAAACTGGACTACTCACTGTGAAATACAGCTCTGTTCAAAGGGTTTCTTCATTGTAAATTTCCCTTCAACAGAGGGTAGAGACTAGAGACACTATATTACGGGAAGGACCATGGTTCTGGAGATCCACAGGTCTCTTCATCACACCATGGTTTCCAGAATTTGATGTAAATACAATGTTTGTTTCCAGGATGCCAGTTTTGGTTCATTTGCACAATCTCCCATTACATCTTTGGAACCAACAAGTCCTTGTAGGTATCGGTAACACCATTGGGTGTTATATTAAAATGGACACACAAAGACTGGAGGAAAGAAAATTCACATTCTCACGAATTTGCGTGGAAGTAGATCTCAGCAAAGGCTTGCCAGACCGAATACAACTGAAACACAATCAGAGGTGTTGGACACAGATACTAGATTATGAAAATACAGCATTCAGATGCAGAATGTGCCGACAAACAGGACATCTACAAAATGCGTGCCCTGAAGCCAAAAAAGATATTCAAAGAAAGAAGAAAACAGGGAAACAATCCAAGGGATGGCAATTTCCCCCACCAGTCTCCGTTCAGAAGGAGGAAGTTGATGCGGAACATCCCATACCCAACAAGAACAATCAGATGAACAAAGAACCAAAAGCAGAGGAATTAACTCCACAAGATTTGATGGACTCGCAGTCGGCAAAGATACCAGAAACAACGGATAACAGTGGATCCAAACGACTACATACATCAGATAACTCAGATTCTGATAAAGACAACCCTCGACCTATGGCTGACACTTCGCTTGCCCTTGTATCTTCGATGCCGACTCAGGGGGAGTGACGCAAGATTGAGAAGAAAAAAGGGAGAAAAGCTTGATTTTTCTCCCCATTTGTACATTATTTTTTGCTTTTATTGAAATTCTGATCAGCAGTCATTGACTTGCTGATGGAATGCATCACAGCATCTGCAACATGTAATTTTGTTTTCATTAATAAAATTACGATTTTTCTCCAGGGAGAAAACAGGAAATAATTAACTAGATTAATAGCACCTTCTGGGTAGCCAAAATATTTCACAATAGCACCATGGTAACTCCATGGAAGATATTGATGTTAAAATAGTGTCAAATCGTTGAAGTGAAAAGCCAATGTTGGGGCAATCGTGGTGAAATTTCGCTATGAAACATGCAATGGCAGAGACAGGTTACAGACTTGAATTAAGAATCTCTTCCGCCGTTAGTTGAATGATGAGATATCAAAATATGCCAATTGAATTATCTTTCTCTCTCCATCAAGATTCTAAGAAATCACAGAAAGAGAAAGAAAAGCAAGATCTTCTGTTGTCCAATGATCAGCTAACATTCTTTGAAACTAGGAAACGTAGTTTTCTTGCACTCAGGTCCATCCAAGTACATCGCAAAAGCCTCACAGCCTACAAAGGCATTGTTTTTTGTTTGTCTAATTGCTTTAGTTTCAGCTATACTTTCAACATAATTATAGAGTCGTTGTTGTCCTTACTTCCATACACGTTAACAATTAACAGATTAGCCTTTGATAAAATCCACATAATTGTTGGATCTACCCCTTTGGATAGCTTTACAAAAGATTCTTTGTCTTGTTCTAAAGATGACAGAGGTTTGGACATCTGTCTGAGAATGTCGTGTATGCAGCTAATGCAATCAGCAACGTCTTTGAATTAATTATTTTCATTGCACATCATTGTTTTCTCTAAGCTGTAAATTTTTTATACCTGGGCCGATCCATGTGCAAACCTCATCTAAGACAAGGGATTGTCAACAACGAAAGGATCCAGAAATAGAGGGTGGACAAGAACATTGTTTGCCTAAATCAGTGCACATATTCAATGTATATACCAGTAGAGTAGATTACATATATATATTATTTTATATATATTTTATATATATTATATATATATTATTGCTGAGTGCATTGTCCTGTGGTACTTCTCCTAGAAAAGTCAGATTGAATCGCATCATTTGTGCACAAACTTCAACGATTTACTCAATTTCTTGCCACGACAATGCTCAGCACCCACCACATGCCCCAATTGGAGCAAAAATGCCTTGATCCACACAGTCACGCAGCAATAACCTCCCACGTAATAGCCACAACCTCCTACGCAGCTAGATCGAGAAATTTCAGCTTCCCGTGGTGGTAACAGCAACGAGCGGTGTTTTTTTCAAGTCCCTAACAAATCCTCAAATGTGGAAATCATGGAAGCTTTTAGTAATGTGATTTCTTCTTTGATGTGCTCATTATTTATTGTTTTCAAAACAAATTGTTTGGTAATTACACCTTCAAATACTTTTACAGAAAAGAATAAAAATTAAGAAAACAAAAAAGGCGGAGTAGGAGGTAAAGAGATATTTAATGGTGTAGCCATTGATTTGTGGAGTGAAGTATCTGGTGATTGTAAACCATTATAAGCCCAGATACCATGAAGGTGATATGTTCTGAAGAATTTAGGTGATACGTTTTAAAAGGCAAAAATATGTTAGGTTCATTATTTAGAAAAAGGGGTATTTTGAAAATTTTAATGTCTTTCATAAGAAAGTGGGGGTGAAACTTGGGATGTAATTTGAGGTATTAATATTGCATTACTATTCCTTGAAGTATAGTTGACATTTCTTCTGAGTTTAGTTTTCTCTCAGAAACTCGGTTGAAAAGCTTCAAGATTTGTAATTAGTGAATGATAGCTTGTGCTGAGATATGATGATTTTTTATGAAGCCATATAAAACTTGTATTTGTGCATTTTCATAAGATGGATAACATAATAAATCAACCATTTTTTTTGGTGATAGTAGTGTCCCAAATTTGCCTGAAATTTGAATAAGGGGAGCTTAGGTACACCTCAAGTAATGTGTGATGGTGAATTTTCATGTTGCTGATTTATGTCTAATTTTGACATAATCATTTGCAATTTAGCATTTAATGCAACATAAATAAAGTCAAGCACAATTAATGTTATTCAAGCACAACTAATCCAGCAGCTGCAAACATATCAAATTCTCAACAATTATTCTACATCAATCATTGAGAGCAATGGGGAAATCAAGCTAATGAGGCAGTGATAAGCATTTGAATTATAACTTGTAATAGTTAAGGAGATCAAGTGAGTCATCTCATTGTAAAAATCACAAGTTGGATTGCTTTTCAGTGATATTTGACACCCTCATCTTGCTAGAAACTAAATCAAGTGAGTAAGTTCAAGCAATCATGAAGTGCAAATGAGTGAGTCAAAATCCAAGCGAGTAGGTATAAGCAAGTGTAAACATTGATGACCAAAATCATGGAGTTGGTTTTCCTTGTTGGAAACAATCAAGAGCAGTTCGGTCATACTCACCAATGAAACATTGGGAAATGTCATCACATGTTTTGCAAGTCATGCAAACAAAGATACATTTTCTAAAATCACAATCCCAACTCTCGAATGATGAGTTAATGGATCTTAAGAATAAAAAATCTGTAAACCATTCTCAACTAGTCCTTGTTCAGAATAACCCTATGTCTGATGATAATGATGATGCTTTAGATCAAGAGTTTACTAATGAATTACTAAGCAAGACAACTTCAATGGTGCATGACGATGAAGTAGTGCATGCTCAAGCTCAATGCAATCTTTCCAACCACATTGTAAGGCCTTGGGAAGAATTACACTTTAACAAAAATCGACAAGGTTTAGGCTATGGTGACAACAATAGCTTTCACATCCCAGATTACTACAAGCTGACTAAGCTTGGAGGATTTCTTGAACAAACAACAAAAATCAATAAGGTCAAAGATACAACTGAAGAAAAACCAAAGTGCCAACATTGTAATTGCATTTGTCATATGGATGATCAATGTTTTGATCTCCATCCTTGTCAACATTGAGGCAAGAAGAATCATTCAACAGAGAAATGCCCCAAAAGAAACAAACCTGCAAAATTAAAGGTTCACTATGGGTGGATCAATTCTTGACAATGGTCATCCAAGGCCAAGCGGTTAGTTCAGTATAAGCAAATAATTCAATCTCATGTAAAGACATCTTGAAACAGATAATGAAATGAAAATGGCACTCTTGCACTTGAAAGGGGGTAGTAGACAAATCAAGTGAAAATGATTACTAGTAAACAAAAAGCCACCAAATCCATGTTGTCTCTCCTTTCAGCAGAGAAATGCCCCAAAGAAACAAACCTGCAAGATTAAAGGTTCACTATGGGTGGATCAATTCTTGACAATGGTCATCCAAGGCCAAGCGGTTAGTTCAGTATAAGCAAATAATTCAATCTCAAGTAAAGACATCTTGAAACAGATAATGAAATGAAAATGGCACTCTCTTGCACTTGAAAGGGGGTAGTAGACAAATCAAGTGAAAATGATTACTAGTAAACCAAAAGCCACCAAATCCATGTTGTCTCTCCTTTCAGCAGACAAAAAGGGGGGGGGGGGAATTGATGATGGTTATTAAACTTATAGTTTCGACAACAAAAACAAAACAAAAAAATTCGCCAGATGGCCATCAACAGAAACAAGACAGTTGCAAAATATTTCATTACTTCAATCAGACAATCAGTCTATAATCAAATCAAGGAAGTTTTAGCATAGACTCCAAAACTTCAAATCTTTATCGAATCAACATTTGGGAAGATCCAACATCGAATCTGGGCTCCACTCATTTAACGCTTGATTATCCAACTGGGATAAATTGGCAAGTGGTTTGACACCTAAAAGTCTCAAAATGGTTAGTGGTCAGCCCAAACCACCAGATACTTGGTATCAAAAATGGTTATTAGTCAACCCAAAACCACCAGATTCAGATAGTACTTCAGTGGTGATACTACATAATCCGGACTTAAACAGGGACGCAACAAATTATAGAGATGACCATAAACACAGAGATGTAGCGGAAATAATACTTCATTTCATTGATGTAAAATACTGAAATATGCTTACAAACAGAAATGGAAATAAACCACCTAGGGCGATGGTAGCTTATCTCTGAGAAGAGATGTGGCGGCTACATGCCTCTGAACT
>APFE030401145.1:0-24518 GCA_000404065.3 Pinus taeda | reverse complement strand
GTGGGCGCTACATGCCTCTAAACTGTCTTACAATGAGGCTCGAAGGCCTTTTTATTGTTGAGAAACAATGGAAAACCCTAAACATCCAAAAACCTAACCCTAGAAGATGAAACGCCAAATTGTGGGCCCCGTTTGGGTAAATTGGTACATCAACTTCCCGGGGTCATAACTTTGGCATATGATCTTCGTTTGATGTGCACAATATATCGTTAGAAAGATCTATCCGAGAACTACAACTTTGGGAAGAGAAACATCGGTCCATGGACCCACGTTGCTCCCAGTTTTCCCACAAAACGTTGTTTAGGGCCTCAAAACGGCTCCAGAAGTTCAGGACCTGAAAAACTGCTAAAAATAGTAAGTTGTGCTACAATTAAGGAAACTGAAAAAGCTAAGAGAAACAATGGTGGGGTTCCAAGTGGACTTGGCAGGTGACCACCAATATCCCCCTGGATCACTACATGTTTATCAATTAGCAAAAGACGCCAACATCTTCTAGCTAACATATATGGCAAATGGGCAAATTTTCAAGTAATTTGGAGATGTTCAGACATTGGCAGTTGTCCACTTCCAAATTTCAGTGCTTTTTCATTTCATTCCAAATGAACCATCTAGCCTATGGCTTACCTTACCAATCACTAAGTCTAAAAGTCATCTTAAATTGTATTAATAATTTAGGATATTAGCTATGTTGCATGAGTTTTTGGAACATGGGAACATTGGGAACTTGGGAACGGGAGTCCAGAACAGCTAAAGGTTTCCCCAAAATTTACAGGAAATGGCTAATCGAGAGCACTAATATTATATAATAAAAAAATAAAAATATATTTTTTTAATTATATAATTTGTATAATAATCAAAATTAATATTGAATCAAAATATTCAAATATTAAAATCAACTTAAATATATAATATCTCTTATATATAAATATATTCTCTAGGTGTCTCTCTCCTTGAGTCTCTCCCTTTTATATATATAAAATATCAAGTTCATTATCAGTTCTCTGAAGAGAAAAAGCAACTCTAATGTTTAAGCATTGATTGCCGCATACAATATGCACACACAATCTTCTGCAATATATATATACATAAACAGCAAACGAAATATTCATCAGCATGACATCCTAGATATCGCCCTTACGTCCAGATGCCACACGCTTCCTTAACCCATCAAGATACTTCTCTAGTTTCTCAATTAAGGATATCTGTGTTAAGGATGTCTTTGGCCTTTCCTCCCGCGAAGGTTTCAACATAGGCTCATGTTTTGTGGGCAGTTCAACATATTTCTCTATAGGCTTTGTATTCCCCAAAC
The DNA here is from genome assembly GCA_000404065.3 of Pinus taeda. Lineage (NCBI taxonomy): Eukaryota > Viridiplantae > Streptophyta > Pinopsida > Pinales > Pinaceae > Pinus > Pinus taeda. Next base: position 23,209 of record APFE030401145.1, on the reverse strand, counting down.
CTAGGGAACGTCGGAACTCCAAAAAAAGTCAGTCTTCAAAGCTCCAGGAACTTTCCTCAACTCCCATTGCAGCGCCGGCTGAAAAGGTAACGTTCCCATACAGTGCCAAAGCTCCTGAGAGCGTGGGAACCATTGGAATGGGTTTCCCACCTATCGACAGCAGTTCCGGTGTAACAAAGGATATTAGTAACATATCCTTAAGTGATGATTGAGTTAGTTAATATTTCCTAGCCTAGTCGCCATGTAAGATCTTAGGATCTAAAGAATATATCTCTACAAGGTGCCATCGCCCATTGTACTATATATTTGTAGCATTAGTGTGAATATTATGTGAGTTGGCTAGTTAGCTTTTTCCATCATATTGTTGTTCCTTTGATTCCGTTATCTATATTTTAACATATTCATTACTCTAAACTTTTTAATGTCTTGGTATGAGAATAAGTAGCAATATGGGGGGAGAAGTTACATATATCAAGGGTTGCCCAAGGACATCATAGAGTGGAGATATGGGAGAACATGGATCTCAAGTCTAGGTCAAGCAAGTGGGGATATGACTTAAGGATTGCATCCCAAATGGTGGATGAGAGACAATCATATTTGGCGAAGGTGGATTTGAAAGGATCGAAATTGGGACTCGAAAGGAAGCATCTAATGAAGGTGGGATGAGAAGGTATCTAGGCTTCCCTCATCAAAGAAGATAGTGGTTCAAGGTGGATCCAGGGGAGGTGGGGTCAAGAGAAGGGGAAGACCAGCCTAGAGATAGGGGAAGGCATGGTTGGCTAAGGGGATAGGGGTTGTCGAGAAATGGTGAATAAAGGTAAGTAGTTACTAGCTAGATATAACATAATCCATCATACTATGACCCTTGCCATTGGTTAAACTTGTGAAGTAGTAAAAGTTTAGGAAGCAAGAGAAGCCATTCAAGATTAGTAGCTTAAGAGGTTCTACAAACCTTAGAGGATGCCTACCCTAAGCTATGCTAGACCCTCAAGAATCATTAAACAACCATTGAATTCCCATTGAATCTAGATCAATATTTAAATACAAAATGCATCCATTGAGCAACCATTAAGAGGAATGTGAAGAGCTCTATGATTTGAACTTCGATAGGAACGCAACAAATCACAGATATAACCATAAATACAGAGATGCAGCAAAAAATAACACTTCATTTCATTAATATCAAATACTGAAATATGCTTACAAACAAAATGGAAATAAAATAGCTCGGGTGATGGTAGCTTATCTCTGAGAATAGATGTGGCAGCTACATGCCTCTGAACTGTGTTACAATGAGGCTCAAAGCCCTAGTTATTATTGAGAAACAATGGAAAACCCTAAACATCCAAAAACCTAACCCTAGGAGATGAAGTGCCAAAACTATGGGCCCCATTTGGGTAAATTGGTACACCAACTTACCGGGGTTGTAACTTTGGCATATGATCTACGTTTGGCTATCATAATACCTCATTTCCAAGATCTTGAAGAGGAGGCCGAAAACAAACTTGTAAACCAATTTTGGACTTTTTCAGTCTCTTTATTTTCCCTAAAAACGTTGTTTAGGGCCTCAAAACGGCTCTGGAAGTTCAGGACCCGAAAAAACTACCAAAAAGAGTAAATTGTGCTACAATTAAGGAAACTGAAAAAATGAAAGAGACAGTGTTGGGAGTCCAAGTGGAATAGGTGGATGGCCACCAATATCCACCTGGAACAGTCCTCCCCCCCTTAGGAAGCAATGGTCCCCATCATTGAGTGCCTCCATGAGATGGGGAAACTTTTGTTGAACTTGGTCCCTGGTGAGCCACTTGTCTTGGTGCAAGAGTTGGCCAGCTTTGACAACCCGATATAGTTGGATCTTCTGCTAGCGAGTGTTCTTGATCTGTGTGTCAATGATCCGATCAGTTGTGACCTGTTCCAAGCAATCTGGGTTTAGCTCTGTTGGTGTGAGTTGTTCTGCAATGTCGGATGTGTCCAACAATGGTGGAAAGTATGGTCGAAGGCAGTCTACATTGAACACCAGGTGCAGACCAAGGAACGGTGGAATGTTGAGCTCGAAGGCATTGTCCCCTACACCCTTGGTGATGGTGTATGGTCCATATCGGAGCGGGTGAAGCTTTGCAGTGGGGTCCAACGAGGCACTCCTTCTGCAAATGTAGCCAAACTTTGTCGCCCACCTAGAACTTGTGTGGCACCCGATGCTGATCATGGCACTGCTTGTACTTAGCATTGGCTATGTCCAATATGTCATGGACATGCTGGCGGATGTGTTGAATGCGTTGAACGAAGTTGTTAGCCCTGTCGGCTTCGGACTGGACATGAGCCAAATCTGCCTGAGTAGCTGCAATGGTATGGCCACATCAATGGGACATGATGGCTGAAATCCCAACCCTACGTGAAAGGGGTTGTGCCCATTGAGTTGTGCAGAACTCTATTGTAGCTATGTTGGACATAAAAGAGGCTTTCATCCCATGTGTGTTGATGCTTCAAGTTGTAGATGCATAGAATGTGTACAATCTTCTTGTTGACGACTTTTGTTTAGCCATCAGTTTGGGGATTGAGAGTCGTGGACTTAGTGAGTTTGGTATCCAACATCGACCAGAGACTTGACCAAAATGCAATTAGGAATTTGTAGTCCCGATCTGAGACAATGGATTGTGGGATCCTAAAGTGTACCCACACTGGCTAAAAGAAGAGCTTAGCAGTGGCCTCTGCTATGATACTCTTCTTGCAGGCTGTCATAATGGCCATCTTAGAGAATCTCTAGACGACCACGAAAACGCAGTCATTGTCGTGCTTAGTATAAGGAAGGCCCGACATGTAATCCATGGAGATGGATTCCCAAGGTCGACTAAGAGTAGGCAGAGGAGTATATACACCTTGCTTCATGATGGTTGGTTTGGCAATGGCACAGACAGTGCGGGATTTAATGTACCTCCCAACATCCTGACGAAGGTTCGGCCAATAAAAATATTTCTGCAATACTGCCATTGTTTTCTCTACTCTGAAATGTCCAGCGACTCGACTATAGTGTGCCTCCCAAATCATCTTGGCACGCTCGCTTGAAGGAACACAGATGTGTCCCAGGTGGCATAACAGTGCATCCTGGAGGTGAAAATTTGGAACTTGCTTACCAACCAAGAGTGTCTGGTATGTATTGTCAAATTCAAGATCTCTCTCATAAAGATGCGGCCACCCCGGAGTCTCATGCCCACAAGAGTCGAGCACAATGATCAGCGCCATCACTGGTGGTCGGCTGAGGCAGTCTGCAACATTATTGGCGATGCCCTTCTTGTATTTAAATTTCAAATAGAATTGTTGCAAGTATGTGGACAATTTTTAATGGCAATCATTCTGCAACTTCCCTTATGTCTGTATGAACTGTAGGGGTCGGTGTTCTGTGTGGATGAATGTTTCCTTCCCCAAAATGTAATGCTTCCATTGACGGCAGGCCTGCACAATGAAATACATTTCTTTGTCATAGGTGGGATACTTTTGGACTATGTCTGAAAGTGTCTCACTGTGGTAAGCCACTGGATGCCCCTGTTGAGTAAGAACTGCACCAATAGCATAGTCAGAGGCACCTGTCTCAATCTCAAATGGTTGTTGCAGGTCTAGTAATGTGAGCACTGGTGCAGAGCAAAGGCTCAGCTTCAACTCGACAAACGCCTTCTATTAGGTTTCGTACCAAAACAACTTTGCTTTCGCTCCGCCCTTGGTGACTTGACTTAAAGGCCAGGTGATATGAGAGAACCCCAACACGAACTTGCGGTAGAAATCGACAAGGCCTCGAAAGTTGTGAAGCTCTGTTAGAGTGGTTGGGGCTGGCTAATCCCCAATGACTTGTATCTTGGCTGGGTCGACATGCACACCCTGCTCATCAATAATGTACCCCAGATGCATTTCTCCATATTGGCACACAACTTGTGTTGTCGCAAAGTTTGGAGGACCTGTCGAATATGGTAGAGGTGCTCTTCCCAACTCTGCCTGAAAATCAAGATGTCATATACACTACCATGAATGCATTGGTGAAGGGTCGCAAGATGTCGTCCATCAATCTCATGAAGGTTGCAAGAGCATTCTTCAACCCGGAAGGCATGACCAACTATTCAAAAAGGCCCTCCTTGGATTTGAAGGCAGTCTTCCACACATCGAAGGGTTTGACAAGCACCTGGTGATAACCAAACTTCAAGTCAATCTTGCTGAAATATTTTCCCCCCTTGCACTGGTCCAGAAGGTCATCAATCCATGGGATTGGGTACCTATTCCGAAGAGTGATCTTGTTCAGCGCCCGATAGTCAATACATAGTCCCCAGGTCCCGTCTTTCTTCTACACCAATACAATCGGGGCTCCCACAGGGTGATGAGCTTGGCCTGATGTGCCCTTTCTACAACAGCTCCTAAATATGCCTCTTGATCTCATCGTTCTCCAGAACAGAGCGTTGATATATCGGTCCATTGGGTAGCAACGCGCCCGAGGTCAAATCAATGGAGTGCTTGACCTGACAGTGTAGAGGTACCCTCGTAGGTGAGGCGAAAATGTCCCTATACTCCTCCACGACCATATCCATCTGTTGCTGCTGTGCAGAAAAGCCTTGTTTGGAAGTCGTGGCCACAATCTTCTTCTTGCCCTGAGGGTGAATCATAAAGAAAACAAATTTCCTGATTTGTGAAATGATCTTACTGCATTGCTTTCCAGAGATCAAAGAGATGACGGTAGGCAGGGCTACCTCTGGTATCCTCTACAACTTATTACCCAAAGTAATAATCACAGAGCGAGGTCTAGACTCATATACAACATGTCGCTTCCACAAGTATGGTTGTCCTAATAATACATCACATAACTTCAAGACGAGCAACACCACAGTACCTCATCCATGAAGGGCTTGATGTTGTAAGGAAGGCAACACTACTAGCTAACGCGGAGATTTCGTCCTTGGTGAAGCCACCAGATGGTGTATGGTTGCGAATGTGTTGTAGTCAATAGATCCAGCCGCTTCACGACCTTTGCTGAAATGAGGTTCTTTTGGCTCCTGCTGTCGACAATGAACTGCAGCAGAAAACCCTTCACCCACATCTGTGATTGGAAGAGGCGTTCCCCCTCCTCTGGATCTTCAAGCTCATTCTTCTAGATTTTAGTTGTGGCCACGGTGGCACTGGGCTCCGCATCAATGATCTACTTCCCTTAGTCATTCCCCTTGTCTGGTTCTAACTTAGAGTTCAAACATGCGTCTGATTTGGAAACCTTCAACTCAGCCACCAGTGACTGCTTGGCCCGACACTCACTTGTGTTGTGAGTGGAGGTCTTATGGAACTCACACCATTTTCCTATGTCCTCCTTTGTCTTCGAGGTGTTGTTCTTTTTTTTGCAGCTTCGAAGCGTTGTCCTGAGTCGCGCCGCCTTGGCTTTGTCCTCTGCTCTGCAATTTGGGGGTGCCTTTCCCTTGCTTCGGATTCGCAGATCCAAAGTCTCGCTTCTTCTGATTAAACTACTGCTCAATCTTGACAGTGTATCGGTACGCCATGCCGAGTGAGGAGATGTCCAAGAACTCCATCTCATCTTGGATGTATCTATGTAGACAGTCGCAATACTTGAGTACCAAATGTCGCTCAAAATCCTTGACACCCAACTTCGTGCGAAAGGGTATGAAAAATATTGGTAAACTCTGGCACGTCTTGGTCCCTTCCCTGTCGTAGCGTGGTCCACTTTATGTATTTATCCTCATAGCTCCCGATAGGGTAATACTGATCCTTGATGGCATCTTGGAACGAATTCCAAGTGGGTGCGGCTGAAAACAGTGAGGGTGTATTTTCGTCCTTCTTCCCACAGTATGTTTCCCACCAATCCTTGACGTGGGGGGCAGCTTTAAGAAGTGCAAAAGTAATCTTTTCCCAGCTGGAAAAATCATGAACAGAAATATATTCTTCTAGCAAATTTAACCATTTATCTACGGCATCCACATCTATCTGACCTTCAAATATGGGGATATCAAAGTTAACTTGTACCTTAAAGGGCGTGGCGCTTCCAGAGTGGCCGCTGGAAGATGTGTCGCCTTTGGGTAGCCACTGAAGGATCTAAGCAAAGTTGTCCATCATCGCGTTCCTCTGTCGCTCGAGGGCTTCAAGCAAAGACCTTGAAAGGATCTGTTGCCCTCACCTTTCTTCTCTTCCGCCATGGGAGGTCGTCGAGATTTGCGAGGCTGGTCTTGCAAAGGTTTGACCAGTTCGAGCCCTAACTTCTTATATCACGACCTCATTGGGGACATGCAAAAAAAACAGAGAAAGAGCAGACCGCTTTGATACCACTGATTCGAACTTAAACAAGAACGCAACAAATCACAAATATAACCATAAATACAGAGAAGCAGCAAAAATAACACTTCATTTCATTATATCAAATACTGAAATATGCTTACAAACATAATGGAAATAAACTAACTCGGGTGATGATAGCTTATCTCTGAGAAGAGATGTGGCGGCTACATGCCTCTGAACTGTGTTACAATAAGGCTCAAAGGCCTATTTATTATTGAGAAACAATGGAAAACCCTAAACATCCAAAAACCTAGCCCTAAGAGATGAAGCGCCAAAACTATGTGCGTCGTTTGGGTAAATTGGTACACTAACTTCTCGAGGTCGTAACTTTGGCATACAATCTACGTTTGGTTATCATAATACCTCGTTTCAAAGATCTCAAAGAGGAGGCCGAAAACAACCTGGAAAATTTATTTTGAACCTTTTCAGTCTCTCTGTTTTCCCTAAAAACGTCGTTTAGGGCCTCAAAACGGCTCTGGAAGTTCAGGACCCAAAAAACTGCCAAAAATAATAAAATGTGCTACAATTAAGGAAACTGAAAAACTGAAAGAGACAGTGTTGGGGGTCCAAGTGGAATAGGCGGGTGGCCACCAATATCCACCTGGATCACTCTAGTTCAAGCATTAGAGTCACCCAAGAGGATGATCTCCCCAACCATTGAACATTGAACGAAGTTGGCATACCAAACCTAATAGGGATCCCCATCTAAATCCTAGTGAATAGCAACCTAGGATGAGGCCTTCGGGAGGTAGCATACTACAATGTACATGTCCCTAGGGAGAGGAACAAAGTGTATGATCCAAATCCACATCAACCTAGCTAGCTTATTTGAGCCAACCAAAGAAACCTAGTCCCAAAAGTGTCCCTAGTCAAAAAAGCTACCCTACCTAAAACTCAAATACCGCCTAAACACCTAATCTACTACTTGTAAACAAAAAACCAATGATAACCTGCAAGAAGTGTCCAAACAAGGCTTGCATGGATCTCTGTGATAAAACAAATATTTGACAAACCAAGAGTGTAATAAATCATGCTCGATGATGACCAATGCTCCATTATCATTTGAGCAACCCAATGAAATACCCAAGCCTTGCCACCCTCCCAGCAAGCACCTCATTTAGCAAAACCATGTCAAGACCATCTAGGAGGGGGAAATCCTTAATGATGGCCCTAATATCTCTTATGATCACCCATTTCCTATCTCTCACGCTAAATCAACCTATCCCTAGAGCATTTGAGCTAATCAACATGGGATTTAGCAAGATCCTCATCTAGGAAGATCTTGCTTGGAAGGGAGAACAATTTCCACTTGACCCAAAGGACTCAAAGCTAATCACGTACAAACCTGAACTGAAGGAAATATGTGGGGTCGAATCTGAGCCATGCCCAATCTAGTGTAATATGAAGGGACCAAAGGTATGCCAAAGAAACATGGTACCAACCCGCATGGGATCCAGGGATGAAGTGGGTGAAGGAATCCTTCTCACCTTGAGGTTCAAATCTCAAGCTTGTCTAGTACACTTCTCTATGAGTTTTTCCTGCACCACTTGCTCAACCACAACAAGAGGTGGCACCTTATCCTTTCCCCAAATAACCAACCTATGCTCGGGAGTCAATATATGTCCTATTCTCTTGTTTGAAAGTGGCTTGTGAGTTCAAATCTCCTCATGTTTATTTTTGAGTTCAAGGATTTATACATGCAATGAATCATTTGGTGCATGAAGGGCTTCACGTTCTTTGCTTCCACTCAACAATTTTCTGAAAATTAGATTCCTCGACTCCACCTCGAAGACTTTATTTAAGAAAATGAGCACATATACATGTAGTTGTTCTAGCACTTTAGAAAAACTACAAAGTTGTACTACTAATATGATTAGATTTGTTGAAAGGGATATCATGCCACTATATCCAATTTTGTTGATCCAAGACTATGCGAACGTTTTGTTGTTCTTCCATCCTCAATTTGACCCTATCAACTCATTGTCCTATCCCTTTGCTGATTGGAGGTTTCACTTTAGTCATAATGTAGGAGAAGGTCAATTTTAGGGACAATACAAGGCCCCACGAGCTCTTCAAGAGTGTAGAAGGGGTGGTTGAAAATTCAAAGGAGCCTGTGAGTGGGTAACATAATAAGGGGGTAGTGGAGGGTGAAGGGGAGGTCGTGGGGGGGGGGAAGGGTGGTGTGGGGGAAGTGATGGGGAGGAATGGAGAGGAGGGAAGTGGGGAGAGGCGAAAGAGAAAAAGGCGCAGAGGACAACGGTGGGGAAAACAAGAAAAGGGGCATAAGCAAAGGAGGAGAGGAGGGTTAGGGAGTAAGGAGAACGCAAGAGATGACGAGGAGGCAAACACGGTAGGGAATGGAGAAGGCAGACGTTGAAGACGACTACAAGATATGCCTCCAACAATACAACCCATGGGAATGAATGACATGGGCAAGATCAAAAAGATGTGAAACACAAGGAAAAAGGACACAGGCAAGATCAGATGCTTATCTGAAAAGGATCACAAGCTAATAGAGAGCAAGGGATCATGGGCTTACAACGAATACTTATTCATTTAGACATACTTAGAGTTCATCCCAAAATACATTTATAATCACATTCAAGTACTTAGCATGATGAGGTGATGAAGGTTCAAATTGAAGCCAAGGAGCATATTCACCCCACAATTACTAGATTTGCCACAAATTTCATCACCTCTCGATCCATTCTTAAACAAAAGTGAGTTTTGAAGCAAATGTTTTTGACATATGACTAGGCATAGTCCAAGCATTCAAATAACAATAAGAATATGCATACTGCAACACTTTGTTACAATAATGCATTTTGAGGGGGTGTTGAGGAAGTGGTCACTTTTTTAGAGACATTTCTAAGTTGTGAGAATCATTTAGATGATGGACAAGTGACAAAATCATGATGAGCTCAATTTATGACCCCATGGATAGGGCCAAGGAGTCCATTAGTGCCACCTTTTAAAGGTAATAAGGCCAAATATATGCCATTATGGGAGATCCTTGACAACAAGTAGCCCAGTGAACTCCATAGGCATACACATCATGTCAGGTACTTTCTAAACATGGCCTTACAATATAAGCAGAGCTTCAAAGCAAATGCAAAGATGAAAAGGGGCCTAAATGTTATCTTACATATGAAAGTGCTTGGGCCAATTTCAAGTGTTCAAGAAGAAAGAAGGGTTGTTCACCGTTACAATTGCAATCAAAGCAAGAAAGGATAGCATACCAAGTTTAAAATCTTTAATTAGTATATACTATTAATATGTAATATTTATGCAGCTGGCACCATATTAGCAATATTCATTATGAATTTGAATTCTAATAAAATTCAATACAAAAAAAAACACATAATGAAAAAATCCAATGCAGCTCGCAATATGAAAGTATATGTCTCATAGATATGAAAATATGCAATTTGTTCCAAATTTTAGAAGAGTTTGAGCCTAAAAAATGCCAAAAAAAAATTAGAAAAATAATCCATCTTCTGGAATTTTATAGTCAATTTATATTTATAGATGCATTCAAGATTTTTAAATATATTTTTAAGTTTCTTCAAAAGTACATTGATTATTGGAAATATTGAGAAGGGGGTGAATCAATATTTCACTTACAATTAATTAATTACTAATTTCAAAGCATTAGCATCAAATCAAAGCATAAATCATCAACACATCACAAGAGTAGTACACAAGAAATTTTTAGGTGGAAACCCTTCCGGGAGAAAAACCACGAAACACTTTTCTAATCATTTATGAGTACAAAAACTTATGAGCTCCAACTAAAGGGGAAGCTCCAACTTCCTAGTACTCTAGAAAAGCTTCAAATTATCAAGAATCTCCAACTCCTGAAAGGATGCCCCTACACCCTGGTTTTACTAGGTCCAACTAGAAGGACGTTCCAACGCCCTAGTTTTATCAGCTACAACTGATAAGGATGCTCCAAGACCCTGCAAGCTCCGACTTGCCTTAGCACCACCTTGCCACCCTGAAGTATTTTCAGGCTCCAACCTGAAGGAGACTTCACTCTCCTACCTTGAACCACCCAACCTCCCTGAAAAAATATATAAAAATAGAGAAAAGAACTGTGGGCTCTCGTACCAGGGACAATGACCCACTTACAAGAATATGTAAGCTTCAAATTTACAATCAATTGTCTACCTACAAAACTACCCCCTTGGTATACTGTCAAATTTTTCACTTCTTAGATTTCAATGATAATGCCTTTCAATCAAATCATACCTCAAGTCAACTGATGAATACTTCATATGAGATAAGCCACTATGAATTTCCTTTAAGTATTATGTATGAAAATGAAGAGTCCTACTCTCAAAAATATGCCTCTGAATACACTTCTATTTATGTCATTGATCATACACTGAAATCGTATTAAAGTAATCTTGAGAAAAACCTAGTTTGTGACCAAAGTGCCCAGCAATCACTTGTATGTTGTGCTTTGCCCTATAGGAATGCAATCTAACCCTAAAAACCACTTCTCCTCTCGAAAGATACCTCAAAACTGATGTGAAGACTACCCTTGCATGTTAGTTTTCTAAAACCCAACTAACTAAGTTATGAATTTTAACCAAGCAAAGAACGAAAATCCGAACTTTAACTTTTAACCCACAAATATGTTGAGTTTTCTAGCTTGCATTCAGCAGAAAACAAAAGGAATAAATGAAGACAAGCACACCATAAAAACAACATACAATAAATTTACCCAAGAAACCCTAATACGGGTAAAACATGCAATCTTGGTGTTTTATTGTTCATCTCAGCAAAATCTACTTAAGGAAAAGATTAAATCCAAGATGGAAAACTTCCCTTTCTCTCTCTGCAAACCCTCGATGCAGTTGTTTGCACACTGATAACACGCTATGCCTCTTTTCTGCGCACTTGTACAAACTCTCACTTCTTATACAGCTTCCTCTACGCAATTATCTTGGCCCATGGAGAGGTATGTGAATGGCAGGAAGTGATTATGGCTTAATTGACCTCCTTTCTCTACCTCTTTCATGTCGATCTAAAACCCTTGCGCTGAGTTGAGCCATTCTCTCTCTCGATGAGCTCAACACCAAGATGTCTTGTGAATAATGACAAAGTTTTGCGCCCTTTTTCCCTCTTAGAATTCAACATGAGCCCACCACAGCCACGAATGGCTGAGATTAGATCTCTTTGGACAGCTAAGATCAATCTGATTTTTGGCTATAGGAAAATTTAAATTTTTGTAAGTCAAAAACAAATAGAAAAAAGGTAAATTGTATCTTCGCCCCACTTGTGGGTCCCTCTGCAAAATTTAGTGCACCTGCTAAATATGGCAAAACCCTTCCTCCTCTGACTTCATTTAACATTGCATACCTTAGAAAGGACCTCAACAACTAAAGTAAATCATACCTTGAGCAATCACTAAAACTAGGCTTATATTAGGTTTGCAATTACCTCCAAATACAAGAATTCTTCACATAGATAACTCAGTCATACTCTGCCAAAAAACTTCTAGTAAGACAAATTAGATTTCAATCTAGTGCCACAAAAATCTCATGGATCAATCTCAAGACGAGCTATCACGGTGGTTTGCACAAGTTTGTCGAATATTAGTCACCTCATGAAACCAAAAATTGCTTCATACAATCTTGAATTAGGTTCAGGTTCACCATCAAATAAGTCTCAGAAAAAGACTCGAATTAGGGCCTTAGAGTCACCATATATGTTGCTTCAGAGATGCTGAGAAATCTAGGGCAGCTAGATTAAATGATTTCTCTTACTTTGATAACTGCTTATCATTTTTTTTTACTTAACTTGAATATTATTGTGTTTTCTATTATCAAACAATGAAGATCAATGAGACAAGAAGACACAAAATGTAGGTTGTCATCCAGGGCCAGAACCTCTCCTTTTGAGAGGAAAACACAAGAACTCTTCTCTTCTTATAGAACATCAAATGATGAATTCCAAGACCTAAGATCTTTGTCAAATTCCCCTCCAAGACCAAGTCAATCCTTCCTCCTTGATAAGTTTTCCTTCAACAACTTCGACCCCCAGTAGCTTCTTTTGCAACTTCAACCCCCTAGCAACTTCTTTTGCAGAAACCCAAGCTCTTGCACGTGAGGAGAAGATGGTGATTTCTTCCTCTTTTCTTCTTTGCTCGAGTTGATCCTTTCTTCTAAGAAACTCAGCTTGCAAAGTATGTCACTTGGAGCCTTAACTTGACTTTTCCAATTCGGTCTTAGTTGTTCCAATAATTGCCCTAATTATCTCGCATGTGTGAAGGATAGTAGCCCAAAGACAATTTGAAATTTCGATTTTCTTTTGTTCTTCTAATCCTCCTCTTCTTCGCACCTTTTCCTCTTCCTTAATTGAACTCTTGTGTGAGTGAATGAGTGTCCTTCAAGTGAGGTTGAAGTCTCTAATATATAGGCTTATCTTCTAGGTCGAATTGTTGCTTGGAGACTGACTTGTCCTCTCATGAAGGTTGGGGCTTGGAGGCTGACTTGTCCTCTCATGAAGGTCGACTCGATCTTTGCTTGTTGACAAGGTCTTGGAGGGTCTATTTGACACTTTTGACTTTACATAAAACTTTCTTTACAATATATAACATGCCCAAAAGGGTCTTCCATACATGACTATGACTCAATTGACTTGATGACTTAATGACAAGCCCTAGAATCACTCAATGGGTACTTGAACTAAATAAAATAAAATAACCTTGAGCATGAAATCCATGCATCAAGAATGACAATAAAAAATTTACTTTTTCTTCTTTACATCAAATACATAAAATCATGATTACATATGTCATTTTGAAGACCAAACCTAGTTACATATTTCAACACTACCTCTTAACTAGGGAGGTATTCATAAATCCTCAAACAGAAGAATTCTCATAAGAAGAGTCGGATTGGTAAGTCACCTTAGAAGCTATCTTATCAGCTTATACTAATGCATCTCATCATACCAACTAGCATTGTCACGTAGCAAGGCCTTGACTAATAGCTCTATCTCTCCACAAGATCATAGCACAATTCTGGCAAGACAATGACTGATAGACACCATCATCATGTCTCTTAAGGCACATACCCCACCCGGGTATTCAAAGGGTATGTCTTTATAGGACAATTCCTGTCTTGGAATAACACATCCTCAAGGAATTTCCTCTTTGACTACTCTTGCCTATTGGATGCCCTACCACATCCTCAAAGAGTATCGGAATCAATCTCGAATGCTTACCCAATCCTCCATTCTTTCTTCATAACATGAAGACAAGAATGATGTGTCTATCTCTCCCTCTCAATAAGGGGGGATCTATACATTCCCATAAAAGGAATATACCCAAGCTCCCTCTTACCTAAGGACTTGTTTCCAATCAACAACCATCTGCTCTTTCATGGAGATCAAGTTATTATCAGCTGCTTGTAGGGCTCCTCCTTCCGATGTCATGAACTTCATCTTCTTCATCATGGAGCCTTCTTCTTCTAGATCTTCTTCATAAGGCATCAGCCATCTTCTCGATCACTTTCCCTTCAACGAACCATAGTGTTGAATCAACAGTCATGTCATCCCTCTTTTCATCGAAAAGTGATCTTCTAGTCCACATTTGGCTTTTCTTCATATAGTTACCTTTTCCAAGTCATGTTTCTTTCAGGATCTTTCATCCAATCACATGAGTACTAGTTGTAGGTGACATCTACAACTCTCTTTCGGTAGCCTTGTTTCAACCCAACCAGATGATTTCAAAAATCAAAATAAACATCAAATCAAAATTACCTTTTTAGGATGGCCTTTCGTTATTACATCAGCTTTATGCAACATCAACATCCTGCACATGAATGACTCCATCTCCAAAACATTCAATATCAAGGGTCTCCTTTTTCCGACTTTCTTTGTATCTTCTCCATGGAGATGTCATAGCTAATTATTCTAGTTATCGGATGTTGACTACTTATTTTATCTTATGCGACTATAGTTGCATCTCTCACAAACTCTTCTTCCTTTCTTCACGTATTGCTTTCTTCAAGATCTTCCTTACATGGTTCTTTCAACATAGGAACCATGATTGTCAACCACCTCACATTCCATATGAGGTCATACTATGTTGATTTCGTCTTATAAATATGTAGAAGAGTTAAAGGCACATTGTCTACATGCCTTCATGCATCATTCTAATGGAAGAGATCATTCTTCCTCGATCATGCTCATGAGATAGAGCATCCAATCATTCTAACTACAACCATATGATGACATGACTTTATCTATTTATTTCCAATATAGACATACTACTTCCTTCATGTGGTCATCTAGACTTCCTTCAACAGTGTTACCACTCAAACTAGCAAGGGTCCTAGGAGGGAATCCTATAGAGCAACTACTAGGTCAAGGGCAGCAATGGAGTGATAGCCCACTATCACCTCAGCTAAGGCTCCCTACTCTTTACGAACTTTCACCAATGGGAGGAGACCCAGTATAAGAGGAATCAAATGAATATGTCAATGAAAAGATGAAGGGCGATTCCCAAGGCCTATTCACAAGAGAAATTCAGTTATATGGCTTTCTTGCTTGGAAGCAAGGTGATAGGCTCTCTAGGAAGGGTTAATAGGATTCTTGAGGCTAGGGTTTGGCGATATATCTTGTACAGATGATTTCTAGGCAAAGAAATCCTTATGGAGAATTGGTCTTTATGTGATCGTTGTGGAGTTTGAGTTGTAAAGTTGTGGGACCACATGGGACCAAGTGGACCCAGAATTAAGTCAAAGAAGTAGAGTTGATCAACCAAGGAGGGGCTTGACCTAATTGTGGAAGGGAGTAGGATCAAAGGACAAATCCTCTTAGAATAGAATGTAATGATCTAAATGAGGACACTAGCCAAGTAAAACCTAGGGCAAGAAACGATCCTTGAGCTAGGGCTTGCAATATCTTGAGATCCCACCGTTGGAATTTCTTGAAATTTGGAGGACCTCTGGAGGAAACCCTAGCGTAGTAATGAGCAAGAGAACAAAGTCTTTTGATGGCTAGAACGTGAGATAAGTGATGCCCTAGATGACCTATAGAGGCTAGGCCTAGAAAGAGAAGTGAGAAAAATATTCGTTAAAACTCAAAAGTGACCACCTATGGAATGACTAGTGCCTTATCCTTTGGGAGAGATGGAGTCAAGGAGAATTTTTTGTTTGGAAGAGGATTTACCCAATCAAGGAGGTCTTCAAGCAACTTTGCATGGCATTAGGGCATGAGAGCAGCTACTTGAGATCTTTATACTTCGATATGCAATAATTGATGACTTATCAAAATGTATTTTGACAAAATAATCTATAAGAACATTCACCCATTCACACACGCCCCATGCAATGATGCAACACTACAAATGATCAAAATTTCCACATTTTTGCATAGGAAAGCATTAAATTTCAGACTTGTATAGCGAAAATCCCAGCAACATTCATGTGACAAAGTAAATAACAAGAATAAGCATGAAAATATTACTTACCTGTACAAACGAGTATATCCAATTATCATATTATGACAATAATGAAGCTCCAAGACAAAAGAAATGGATCCAAACATCAAAATTCATCCATAACATCCAAACTCATCCTCCAAAAGGGAATGTGAAATTCTCAAGAGCTACTAAATCTCCATTCAAGTGATGATGATGAAAACGAATCACCTCACTTGTACTTATACAATCACTAATGAGTTTGATTTGCCTAATTTGGCCTAATTGAGTCCCAAATAATAAAATAATGTGCAATAATAACATCCCTTGGTGACAAGCCCACCAAGATAGTTCAATAACACAATATTAAGTCTCTCAAGAGGGTAGAATGATCAATAAAGTGAGTCGTTGGGCCTTTGAGGAGGTCTAATGAAGTCTAGAGTGTACCATGATGTGAGAATGGACCTCAAACATAGTGGACAAGGGGTTGGCCCCTTGTTTCCCAACAAATCCCTGTGATGCCCCCAAGTGGGTGTGAGGGGCACAAGGACATCCTCATGGGTCTCCAAGGGGGTCGAAAATACCTGTAAACCATTTGTAAGGGCTAGGATGACATCATAAGCCCTCATCTGGACCTCTGATCATCTGCCAAGCGTGGAGTCAGTTGGGCATGGTGAACCAGGTGCATCATCCTCATCCAAAAGGTGGAACACGAGCAACCAATGAGTGGTGTTGGGGATCCATGAAGTACTCTTTGTTATGGTGGAGGCCCATGGCTCTCAATTGCTCACCCTACAAGTGCTAATGTGGCCCTCTGGAGGATTAGGACACTGTATAGGGAGACTAAGCCCCAAATGGAGACCCACCTGCAAGCTTCCATAAGATCCAATGTGTCCCCTTACCTTCCAATACAACAAATAATTAGAATAATCAAGTAAACTAGCTTGCAAGTCATAGAATCAATGGGGCACTTCATGGTGGCATGTCCTTCCATAGTGGACTTTGGCATATACAAGTGTCTCCAAGCTCAATAAGGGGGTTAATCAAGGACCCTATTAGGTGGTTTCAACCTTTAAACAGGGTGACATGTCCATGGTACATCCCTTAAGTGGTAGGTGGCAAATGATATGGTGATGGAATAGAGTGGGGATCAGGGGAATCATTTAGACCACATGTTATGGTACAATGGTAGCTATAATAAGGGAAGCCCACACCTGGGTATACGAGTGTAGGAGGGAGCAAATTGTGGTACATGAGTTACCCCGACCTTTGTTTTCCCACCCTTCTTCATATGCCTTTTGCCTTTGATTGAGTTTTCTTCATAATTGCTCAAGGCTCCAGGGGTGAGAGCATGTTGTGTAATATATAGCAGTGTTGATAATATCGGCGATATATCGCCAATATTCGGAAATATCGCGATATTTCCGAGATATCATTGATATCACGCAAAAATATCGCGCAACGATATGAAATATCGCTGGGCCGGCCGGGCTGCAGCTACAAAAGGGAATTAACGAATTTGTTTTGCTCATTTTTGTTTTATGAGTGTTGGAGAAGGAGGGAGAGCGTTGTGGTTGCTGTCAAGGAGGAATTGAGGATCGAAGAGCCATTATCACCACCATCTACGTATTTTTTGTTGATCAAAGATTGAAGAACAATGAGACAATCTTCATTTCTTCCATTAACAACTATGTTCTAAAAAACCCCTATGTTAATGATTTTTTTGATAGATTTAGAGTTATTCTTGCTTGCCTCTTTGCCTACCAACATTTTGCTTCTTCTTCTTCTTCTTTTTTCCATTCGCTATGATTTTTATGCCCATGAGCCAATACAAGGGTTTTCTCCATATTTGGACAGCAAGCTCCATTTCTTTTTTTAACTTTCAAATGCACCCTCTTATTGTCATTTTCCATTGAATTCACATTGCTAATAATATCTCGCAAAAATATCACGCAACGATATGAAATATTGCTGGGTCGGCTAGGCTGCAGCTAGGAAAGGGAATTAAGCTTATACAAAAAGCTCTTGAAGCAATTGATGAAAAAGACAGAAAGAAGGACGAGGCAAAAAGAAGCAAGGTTGGACATGCAGGTAGATCTTTCGAGATATCTTCTTCTGATTTTGCGGTTGACGATAGTGGGAAGGGTTCCACAGCATCACCTACTACTGGTAGTGCAAGGTCATCATCTTTTGTTCCACGAACAAGACATGGAGCACAACCTTCCATAAAATCAATTGTTAAAAAAAAAGAGAAGCAAGAAGCAAATAGAGTTATGGGGAGGTGTCTTTTCTGCAGTGACCTACCTCTCAGCATCACCAAAACCAATCCATTTTGGCAGCCAATGTGTGATGCTATTGTTGTTGTAGGCCCAAGGTACAAAAGTGCTAAATATGAGGAGTTGCGAGGGGCAATTCTTCAAGCAGAAAAGCAAGACATCAACTCTAGATTGGCGGAGTTGAAACAAATATGGGAAGTTTCTGGATGAACAATGATGTCTGATGGTTGGAGAGATAGGAAGGGTAGGACCCTTCTAAATTTCTAGGTGCATTGTCCTAAAGGTACCATGTTTATTAAATCAGTGGATGCATCAGCACATATCAAAGATGCAGCAATGATATGTGAGTTGTTAGATGGGTTCAGTCAGGAGATTGGTGTGCAGAATGTGATGCAAGTCATAACAAACAATGCAACTAATTATGTGTCTACCAACAAGATGCTTATGGAGAGGCACCGCACATTGTTCTGGACTTCGTGTGCAGCACATTATATCAATTTGCTGCTTGAGGATATGGGGAAACTCTCCTTCATCAAGGAGGTGATTGATATGGCTAGGAGCGTCCCTAAGTTTATTTATAACCATGCTTTTATTCTTAGCCTCATGAGGAGGTACACTAGAAACAAGGAGTTGCGGCATCCTGCAATCACACATTTTGCCACTAACTTTATTACTCTCCAGTCTTAGCTTCGATGCCAGTTCGAGTTGAAGCAAATGTTTGTTTCTGATGAGTGGCGTGATTGTAGATACAGCAAGAGACAGGACAGGAGAGCCATTGCAAAAAAGGTGTACTCTAACACGTTTTGGCAAGGAGTAGAAGACGCATGTTCAGTTAGTGAACCTATAGTAAAGGCTCTGAGATTGGTAGATAGGGACAAGCCTACAATGGCTTATTTGTATGAGGCCATGGATAGGGCCATGGATAGGGCCATGGAGGCCATTCATTCATATTACGCAGACAAGGCTTCTGTTGGGCTTGATAGGCATATGATGTTATGGGATGTGATAGATAGTCAGTGGACAGGGATGCTTCATCGACCCATTCATGCAACAGCACTCTTCCTCAACCCCGCATTTTCATACAAATGTGCCTTTAATTTTGATGGCAAGGTGATGGAAGGGCTCCATTCCTGTATTCAGAGGATGGTACCTGATCCTGAGATTCTTAGCAAAATCAATCGCGAGATACAATTTTATCGAGATTGTGTTGGCCTATTTGGCTTTCATGATGTTATTATGGAAAGGACCCTCTTCATGCCACATAAGTGACAAGTCATCACTCATTAGAATTTTCAATTTAGAATTTCCTTAATTATAATTCTAGATTTTTAAAATTCAATTATGTAACTTTTATTTGAAAGTTTAATTATGTCTTATGCTTTTGACTTTTTTTTCTTTATTTTGTTGTAGATATTTGGTGGTGAAGCTATGGTGCAAGGGCACCAAATTTGCATAAATTGACCATGAGAATCCCGAGTCAAACATGTAGCTCTTCAAGGTGTGAGCGCAATCGGAGTGTATTTGAAAAAATACACTCAAAAAAGCGCAACAAGTATAACTTTGAGCTTTAGCCTTCAATTGAGAAATTACATTTATTGTAATTTTTAATTTTTAATGGATGACCCTAAAGTGTCAAGAGTCAAGACTCATTAGTTTTTTTTACACTCTTACAGGTTGGGGTTCGCACGCCTCAATGATTTAGGGTATGTGCATTACAATATCTGACTTCGAGTGAAGCAAATAGAAGCACCAATGGATCTAGATGCCATTTCTTTAGACAATATTATGTATTGTCTCAATGGAGGGTGGAGTCTGAGGTGCCCATCTTGGAGGAGTCACCTTCATGGTTAGAGCTAGATGATCCATTAGAACAGAGGCAACAAGAGGAGGAGGACTCGGAGGAGGAGCAGCACGAGGAGGACGAGCAGGAGGCAAAGGAGGAGGAGGAGGAGGAGCAGCAGCACGAGGAGGAGGCGTAGGTGCCAGAGGAGGAGGAGGAGGAGACTGTGGGAGCATCAACATCAACACCATCTGCTATAGATATAGGAGAGCACAGCTCCATTCCTAGCACTCATTATTTCACATTAGGTGCAGGGGCAAGGCCAGGGCCTTCTACTACTAGGGCAGACCTGGCAAACAGCCCATCATGTTTTCCCGTAAAAGGGGGAGAGGGCCCTGATTTTAGATAGATAGTTGCGAGTTTTATTTGTTTTGCTACATATAACTCATGATGATGAGATACTTTTATATATGTGATGTTATTTTGTATTGGTTCTCCCCATTTGAGTTCTTGATTGGACAATTATCAAGGATCAGCAGGATTTGGTATTGCCTTTGATGTATCATTTCTATTTGACATCATATATATATATATATATATATATATATATCAGTGCTTTCTTCATATTTATGTGCCAATGTGTTTATTTCATGTTGTTATTGCTTTATATGTTTAAAAATTTGAGGAAAAAAATGAATATATCATGCATTTTTTATGTTTGCCGATATTTTCACCGATATTGCTGATAAGATGTTTTCTGGACCCTCATCGATATTTTGTCGATACCGATATTATCAACATTGATATATAGCAATGGATACCCCCTTAAGGTGCGGCAATTCATCGCCCACCAGGGATTGGGACAATCATGGGTTCCTTAATGATGGAGGGGTTTCATCTAGGATCCATTGGAACTAAGGTGATGGCCTTAGATAAGGGGTAGAGCTTATGCTTGGCTTTTGCCCATGTGCTAAATTTGTATGTCTCGGCCATCTTTTGCATTTTGTGGTACATTTTCTGTTGAGAGTGGCCAAATTATGCTTTTTCTTTTCTTTTCAACTGCATCAACCTTTGGGGCATTGTTCCAGGCCCGACCCAAGATGTGGACAAGGGGAGGGGGAGGCTAACCCATATGGACCCACTGGACATATGTGGACCCGGATGGGAAAAGAGATGAATGCAGCTAAAAGAGTGGAAGGGAGTGATGTATATGGTGTCGAGAAGAGGGACCACGCAACCAAAATTAGAATTTCTCATGTAGTGCCAACCCTAAAGTTAATGGCCAATAAAGGAGATCCCACTGGACTAGGATACAAGGCTAACCACAAAATCGAGCAGTGAAGACAAAAGTACAAACCTAGCCCACTCTTTCTGCTGAATCCCCCCACTAATCCATGCCCAAAAGTGCCCATGACAAGTAAGGAAAATTACTCAACTATACTAATGAAAAGCCATACCTTCGGGGTCGAGAGGCCCACCTTCAAACATACAATCATAACAAATGGGTGTCTCCTATATAAACTACCCACAGGTTGTGGGTAACAGAAAACTTCCTTTGCTTGCTTAAAAATAACAGTACTTCAACCAACCTGACACACTGCACTCCTTTGTCACCATACCATCATTCTTCTAAACAATGGATCCCACACAAGGTGGAATGTGGACTATCAACGAGACACTTGCTTCTTCCAAGTAGAGGTGAACCTTCTTAAAAGATTCTAGTGGAGGATCTCAATGATCCTCATTCTGCAAATGCTCCTTTCCAATAATGATGATGTATGACGAACTTTCTCTATTTTCTATCATGCTAGATGACTTTCTTCCAACCATATATACTACTATTTCGGTTGTCTTTTCATGCTTTCAATCAAGATACCATGAGCTACTTCTTTTCTATCATGATGACTGCTATAACCATGTAGACTTTTACTCCAACTATCCTTTCAAGCTTCTATGATAATGTCATCTCTATATCAACTCTAATGCATCTTGATGCTTCCTTTCATCTTCTATAACTACGTGAAGGAGATTATCTCAATCATAGTAGAGATCTTTCACTTCCTCCTTCTTTGATTTCTTGCTTTCAGGTTCTTCTAGTTCTTCGGCAATATGGGCTTCTTTTTCTTGTTGACCTTCTTGAGTTTGGGACAATTCATTTTGTAGTTCCCATATTCATTACACTCATAACATTGTATCTTTAACATATCAATATTCTTCCTTTCCTGAGGACCAAACTTTCCAAACTTTCCTTTTCTCCTAGCCATGGCAGCAAATGCTTGAACATGTTTGTTTGATCCAACATCGCTCTTCACCTTCAACCTAGTTTCTTCAATCTTACATAATGACCAAAGTTCACCGAATGGAGTAGCTTCCTTCTTTCCATGGATACTTAATATAAAGTTGCCCCATTCATTAGGTAGTGCATTAAGCACAACGGTGGCCATTTCTTTATCGAACATTATTTCCCCTAACTCTTGTAGTTGGCCTCTTATTTGTAACACCCTCATAAGATATGAGGCTATCCCTTCTTCCTTTGATACCTTGTTCTTGTATAGCTCAATTCTCACAGATATAACTGTTGAAATTTGGTACCGGAGGACAGGTGGTTCCCTTAGGCTTTGATCTTTGGCCTAGGGAAAAGTGTCCAAAAGATTTTAATTTTTCTCCTAA
This sequence comes from Pinus taeda, assembly GCA_000404065.3. Taxonomy (NCBI): domain Eukaryota; kingdom Viridiplantae; phylum Streptophyta; class Pinopsida; order Pinales; family Pinaceae; genus Pinus; species Pinus taeda. The sequence continues at coordinate 735 of APFE030401145.1, read as the reverse complement.
AGTGACTTTATAATTTTTATAAAGTTAAAATCTAATTTAAAAGTGACTTTAAGTGATAAAGTTACTAAGTCTAATTTTAAAGTGACTTTTATAAAGTCAATGAAAAATTAGAAAGGAAAAGTGACTTTGGAAATAAATGACTAAGTGGGTCTTTATTAAAGTGGGGTGAATTAAAAAATAGAAAGTGAGATTTAAATGTGCATTTAATCTCAGCCATTGATCTAAATCTATTTCAGCCATTGGATTTAGAGATCACCCAAAAGTCACTTGGATCACCCAAAAGTCACTTGGAGTTATATTAAGGGAGGAAAAGGAGGAAAAGATCACACATTCATTTCATGAGCAGATTGAGAGAAGGAGAGCAAGAGAGATTTCTGGACAGTGAGCTGCGGAGTATCAGCAGCGGAGTTTCAGCAGCGGAGTAACAACAGCGAAGTTTCAGCAGGGCAGTTTTTCAGCAAGGCTGAGATAAGTTGTAAAAGTTTGCTTGCTGATTTTTGCTGAATATTTCTCTTACTGTAAAAAGACATTTTTCAGAAATAAAGAAGAGCTCTCAAACTGGTTTTCCCCAAGAGTTGTAGGGGGTTTTTCCAGGGTCACGTTGACCAAAAATATCAGTGTTCTAATGTGTTTTTTTAATGGCTGTTTATTACTGCTGATTTTTATTTCTGCAATTTCCAGAATTTGTGTTTTCAGCAAATTTATTTTTTTCAGCTTGTTGAATGTATGGTTATG